>JASGAU010380951.1:0-16130 GCA_030220045.1 Australoheros facetus
TTCAGCTAAATAACTGGGGATGCTGACCTGTGTTGTGTGATTTAGGCAGTTACATGTACTGTTAGGCACTAAAGTGGTAGAATTATCCTGGATTTGACTTTGTTCCAACTCTGTAAGGCATCTCAACCCCTCTAGATTCATCAGTCAAGAGTAAAATGATAATTTTGCATTTATAGATGTAGTAATCTCATTATTTAATAGAAATGCATAGATGACGAAATTATGGTCAGCTATTCTTGTTCAAAATAGCAATTAAGTCTAAAACCAGCGATGACACAAATTTTTGTTTAGTTTGAACTGTTTTATAATATTTCAGCTCTTCATCCCGCTACCTTTCAACACTAATATAGCAAAAAATGACATGATGCACGCAGTTCATCTGCAGATAACATGTAACGATTTTTCAGGCCATGCAATCCTTTTAAAACATCAAATATATTATCAGCAAATTATATTTGCTAGAGACAGATGGTCTGCTGTGGCGAACCTCCCTTTAGATCATCTGTCTCCATCTCACCCTGTACCTTACATCCTCTTCTCTCACACCAACCCTCTGCATGTCCTCCTTCACTACATCCATGAAGCTTCTCTGAGGTCTTCCTCTTTTCCTCCTGCCGTGCAGCTCCATATTCAACACGCTTTGTCCAATAGATCCTCTATCCCTCCTCTGTACATGTCCAAACCATCTCAACTGTCTTTGTCTTCAAAACCAGCCAAGCTGAGTTGTTCCTCTAATCTTTTCCATCCTGGTCACTCCCAATGAAAATCTCTTCTCTTCGTCACCTCCCTTGTGCACTGTCCATTATTTTAACCACATGTATTTAAACTCATCCATCTTCAGTACCTCTGCTCCTTGCTTGTTCACCTTTACACCTGTCTGCCTCTCATTCATACACATGTATTTTGTCTTCTCCTTCTACTGACTTTCATTCCTCTCATCTTCACTGTATACCTTCACTTCTTCAGGCGCTCTTCCACCTGCTCCCTACTCTCACTACAGATCACAATGTCACCTATAATCCACTAAGAGATTAGAGGATTGTTGGTCCTAGTTAATCCCACAACTGATAAAAATATATTAAAGCCAACCTTTGTGTTGATTGGGAGTTTAGTACTTTTGCACAGTTCAGTCATTTAATACACAGGTAGGCAAAAAGTGTGGGAACCAGGAAATGTAGCATTTATAAAGTTATATGTACATTTTTTTACAAAGAAAGTTGTGAATTAAGTTTATTTTTTTCTGCTTTCATGGAAATAAATAAGAACTTAAACATATGATCATAAATTAAATTGTAAACGTGTTATCAGCAGTTAAAGGCAGTATCCACTGTTCTGTGATGCTTCCATGTAAAACTTTTAAGAGTTAAAGAGAGAATCAAACAAGCCCAAAAAAGATGCTGAAGAAAAATGTTAATTACAAATAGTGAGTACTTTGTCCACCACTGCTTACACCATGTAGTTTCTTTTCTTTCCTTCTATACTAAGTCAAAAAAAAACCAACAGCAATATAAAGGACTAATGTGTTTGCTTTTTTTCTTGTACAATCTCAGTGCAGAAAAACTACTTTCAGAATCGCGAGTTCTCCTTCACCCTCAAAGATGACATCTATGTCCGCTACCAGTCATTCAGCACACAGAGTGAGCTGGAGAAGGAAATGCAGAAGATGAACCCCTACAAGATCGACATTGGAGCGGTGTACAGTCACAGGGTAAGGCTTAATTTTCTACACCACACGCCTCACGGCGTTTGTGCATCACAGCAGACATCTGATGGGGCATGTTTGTTTCTCTTTGTTGCCCACAGCCAAGTCAACACAACACTGTGAAGTCAGGAACCTTCCAGGCTCTGGAGAAGGAGCTGGTGTTTGATATTGATATGACAGATTATGATGATGTCCGAAGCTGCTGCAGGTAGGTGAATTATGTGTTTATGTTCTGTTGCAGTTCACTTTATTCACATCGCCCACATAACACTTCAAACCTCTCATTTTAGTGGTGCTGACATCTGCTCCAAGTGCTGGACCCTGATGACCATCGCCATCCGTATCCTGGATAGAGCTCTTCGAGGTTTGGTCATCACAGATTTAGTGCCAAGTGACAGCTTGTGTTGATTTTTGTTGAAATTATCATCAAGCACATGCTTGTTTTTATGTTATTTCCAGATGACTTTGGTTTCCAGCACCGGCTGTGGGTTTATTCTGGCAGAAGAGGAGTGCACTGTTGGGTGTGTGATGAAGCTGCGAGGAAACTCTCTGTAGCAGCGCGCTCTGCTGTGACAGAATACCTCAGCCTGGTCAAGGTAAGAGTACTTTCGCTTTTAATTAGGTACGGCAAGCCCAGGTTAACGCCGCTGGAAAGAAAAAATGGCCAGGCAGTGAATGGGCAGAATTCGGGGAATTTCAGTTGGTGTTATCATAAAAAATCCTGGTTCCACAAAATACATTTTAAAATGCGTTAAATGATCCTTCTGTTCTCTTTCCAGTAGTGTCAGATTCATGGAAGTTGGTGTATTCTTTCATTTTCAAATTGAGACATGAAAAATGAATCTCTTGATTTCGCCATGTCTACTCTTGACACAGGACGGTCTTCCTTTGAAAATTCCACTGCCCTCTTTTGCACTTGACCTTAGGCAATGTTTACAAATATATTATGCAAATTATTATTTAATTATATTTATGTATTAAATGACCAATTCATTTTTAAAATTTACAGATCCATTCATCCCCAAATCATCATTTATTAGGTATAGTTTTTAATGCTGTAATAATGCAGAGAGCCATTCATTAAGACTATATTTCTTTGCCTTCCAGCTATATATGTCTTCTTAAACTTCATATCCCTTAACAGTTGAACATAACATCAGATTTAATAAGGTTCCTGTTGGCCACAATTGACAGGTGGGATTGCTAAAACATAATTTGAAGTTTTATAGCAGTTAGAGAAAAGTAAAGAAAGAAAAGAAAATTGATTCATTGGCCATAAACAACTCCGAGCTCCCGGTTAAACCAGCCCAAATAGAAGGGGTGCATTATTATAATTGCAATGTGCTTCACATGGATTCATAGAGCAGACCACACAAAAGTAAGTAAAGACATTAAGTCCTAATATTAAGACCCTTAAAACAAAATAAAACCAGCATTTATTAAAATCAGAGAAAACGAACTGGTAGAAGTACTTCTGGAGTTAAAAGACGTGACTGATTTCCTTACATCTTCGGACAGGTTGTATCACAGTCTCAGGAACTTGATTTTGCTTATTAATTAGAATTCTGTTTCATTTATTCTTTTGTCAGTAGCACAGTATAGTAGTTTATCTTCCTCAAATGGCACACAGGATTTGATTTTGAAAATGTGATGTTTTATAGGGTGGCGACGAAACAGTGAAGAAAGTAGTGCTGACTGAACCAATTCACCCTTTTATCAGGTATCAGTGTAATAAATGTTGTCTCTAAGTGTATGTGCACACTAGTCATCTGTGTCCCAGCAAGAGTGTATCCACTTCCCAAGCAATGTTTCAGTATTTCTCATGCTGTGTACACTGTGAACGTCATTCTTCCAGAACACAATAGATTTTGTGGCTTAATTGGGGCCCTTTTTTGGAAGCAGTGACACACTGTGCTCTCACTTGCCTTGTCGATTTGCCAGTTAGTTAATGCAGTTTTCACGGAGGTAGCCGTCCTTGAAAAAGTGTGGGATTTCTGTTCTCGGGCGCAGTTGCATTCACACTACATGCGCACCGAGCCTGAGCAAAGTACACAGCGATCACTAGTCATACGAACTAGATCTTGGGGGTCAAACACACTTGGGCACAGTACAGATCGCCTTGTGTGAGTGCACCCTAACTGCATTCAGTACTTGTTCAATTTGTGCCTCTGTTTCATTATGTGGCCTCAATTCAAGAGTTTGTACTTGTAATCTTAACAGTAACTCTTTGGATGTGGTGAAGGAATACTTTTCCCGTTACGCACTACAAGACCAGGACCTGATGGGCAGCAAGGAGTCTGTAGACAAAGCGCTGGCGCTCGTTCCTGAGGATATCCTTTTCTTAGTGTACTGCATATTTACCTCGTAAACACGCAGTGGATCTGTAAACAGTTGTTGGCAAAGACTGCAGATATAAGTTTCTTTGAGATCTTGTTGAAAATGACTTGACTTTGTATATTACATGCAAGAATCTATCTGCAGCAGGAGTTTGAAAAGGAGAAGAAGCCCGAGAAACGTTGGAAAATGATTATGACAGAGGCTAAGAGGAAACAGGTTGGTAATTCTGCTCGCTTTGCAGTGAGAGGAATTTAAGTTTTTAAGTTGTTTTTACACATTAGGACACACGTGCTCACAGGCTTACAAGCTGTCTTCCCAACAGGGCACTGCCAAGAAGGGCCAGTACTTTGAAAAAGAAATCATGCTGCAGTATTGTTACCCACGGCTCGACGCCAATGTCAGCAAAGGTGTAAACCATCTGCTGAAGAGTCCTTTCAGTGTCCATCCCAAAACAGGTGAGCATACTTTAATCCGGTGGGAAATCTGGCATCTGCGTCTTTGCTAAGAAAACATGTTAGTAGTAATGTAGTGTGTGCTTCTTTAAAAAAACTCACTATTTGAGCCAAGATGCTCTTTGGAGTTAAGAGTCATATTGTACATGTACACGACAAAAACAAGAAGAAAAAATACAAGGTACTCCGAGTCTGCAGCCCCTTCGCATACAGTGCTGTGAAAATGTATTTGCCCCCCTTTTTTTTTCTTTTGTCACACTTAAATATTTCAGATCATCAAACGAATTTTAACATTAGACAAAGATAACCGGGGTAAATACAAAATGAAGTGTTTAAATGATGATTTAATTTATTTAGGGGGAAAAAAGCTATCCAAACTTACCCAGCCCTGTGTGAAAAAGGGATTTAGCCCCCTTTTTAAATCATGAATTAACTGTGATTAACCAATTTTTTTGGAATGCTGGGTTCAATTTTATTACCCAGTGAAATGTCAGCCATGTAATATTAAAGGATTTTTATTATTATACCTCAAAACTCAGAGAACCTTGGATGTTTTTCCTTTTGTTTCCATTGATCGAATCGAATCTGAGTGTACGAAAAAAGTCTCACTGCATCTTCTCTCTGCATGTCCAGGCCGCATTTCTGTTCCCATAGACGTCAGTGAGTTAGATAAATTTGATCCCTTTTCCGTGCCCACAATCAGGTAATAATTTAATGTTTTGCGCTCCGTTGTCTGCAGTGTGTGTGATCCTCATCAAGGCAGATGTTGTAACATTTTATTTTGTCTTATTTTAGTCTGATCTGTGAGGAGTTGGATCGACCCAGGCCAGGTGAAGAAAAAGAGACATCGGAGGATGCCAAGGAGAAGGAAGACGAGAAGGATGCAGCAGAGAAGCGCAAGATCAGAGGTGCCGGGGGAAATAAAAATACAGAAATCTAGCCAATCATATAATCGTCTGCACTCTCTAAAATGCTGCTTACGTGTAAAGATCTCAGGTCACACAGGCCTTGTGACTGGTCAGCAACCACTGGTTACCAGGAAAAGTACGTGTGTCCCAAGTCGGTGCCTTCCATGCAAACTGTGCATGACTGTGGCAATCTGCGGGCAACCAAAACAATTAAAAAGCAATCACTCACAAACTGGTTGGGGAATGCACATTTTTCCCTAGTGATCGGTCGTTGCCATTAGGGTTGACCAACCAGCCTCTAGTCCTGTGTGACTGAGACCTATATTTAATCATCAGATTTTTGTTTCTTTGTTTGTTTTTATGCAGCTTTTTTTACCAAAAACTTGCGTGAATCTTTCTTATCCTGTGAATCAACTGCTGTCTAGTACATTTAGCATCTATAATTATGTATAAATTGTGAAGAAACTGAACTATACTGGGTTAGATGTTCAAATGGGGTCCCATATACCAGTGATATGGGGCAGTTCATAATAATAATTATGGTAAATATGCAAAATCCAGTTTTAGTTGACCAAAACATACAGCTAGCTTGTGATTAATTGCAAAAATGAACATATAGCTTTCATTTGAATCCTTTTAGTCACTTTCAGCTGTCTGTATGTAAATATTTAAATATATGTTTGATGTCTCTGAATTTCTCAGCTCAATGATACTTTTCTTCACAGATTACAAAAGAACCAGCCTGGCAAAGTACATAAAATGCTTTGACCAGTTTCTAGATGGAATGGCTCGTTCATGGAAAGGAGAGCTTCTCAGAAAGAGTGGTATGTTTCAGTTTTGATAGATTAAACAGCAAATTTCTAATGTTTTCTACTTTAATCTTCTTGCTTTACATCTCTTTTTCTCCTTCAGATCTTCAGAAAGAATTCTGAACTGGATCATCAGAAGGTGACACCTCAGAACAGCTTCCTGTTGCCTAATATGGCTCATTATGCAACTTGTTTTTGATGCCATTTTTCTACTAAACAGTAACTTCATCAGAATCTGTTTTATTATGCTTTGTAATAAAACATTTATTAAAAATGCTAAATAAATCTCCTATTTTTTACTATAAAATGTCACTGTAAAGCTTTATTTGTCTAACTGTTGGCTGCATTTGTGATGAATAAATTCAATGTTTCTACTCTTTTTCTATACTTTTACATTTTTATACTTTTAAATCAAAAAAGGGTTTCCACATCATTTACTTTCTCCACTTAAGCTGTCTGGAAGAGGAGTCAGTTTGATGTGGCAGCAGCAGTGGAAAGGCCTTGTTTACCTAAAAAATTTTAATATCCAGGTTATGGGCTGAGCAATCCCTACTTGTTGAAGTCTTTATTGTCTTTAGTAATTAGCGCTAGTAATGGCTGTGGCAGCAGTTCTAACATGTTAAACTCTGAGCATATTTGAGGTTTTATCATATTAAGGGTAAGCCCTTTCCAGAAAACAGAAGAGCACACTGTTTTGAAGCTGTCCTGTGAGTGTATTCACTCTGAATGTCTGCTTCCTCCTTCCAAAGAAATTACATATACACATGAACTGTGCTGCATTACAAGCTTTAGGTATGTTATAGTTTCCATTTTATGTTCCTATATCATTTTACCACTAAGTTGATTTTCATTTATTGTTGGATATTGAATTATCAACAGGTTTCATAACTAGTTGTGACCAATTCTAAAAATGCTGCTTACCCATTAGTACATCAGTTGTAACTTCCTGGTTTTTTTTTTATTTTATTAAATTTAATTTGCATTTTTTTTCTTGTAATTTTCAAAAGAGGTTCCCTCTTAAATTTGTTTTTCCCAAATTACCTGGGTTTTTTTCCTCCAAAATTTCAAATTTTCTTGTAAATTTGATATTTTTTCCTCCTAAATTTGCCAGTTTTTCTCCTAAGTTTACAATTTTCCCCCTTAAATTGAACAGTTTTCTTCTCAAATTTTCCAGTTTTCCTTGTAATTTTTATTATGTTTCAGTTTTTTTGGGTCTAAATTTGCAAGTTTTTGCCTCAAAAATTTTTCTTCTTTTTTTTAAAGACGTTGGCCATCTTTGTTCTCAGCAATCTGACTTTTTTTTCCCCCTCAAAAATGTGTAATTTTTCCAACACTTTCCCCCAGTCCCTTAATTTTTATATTTACTTTTGCACCAATATACCAGAAAGTTATATGGTTTCTTGGGAACAATAAATATGCTTTTTTTTTTCTTGCAAGAATGGCTTAACTCGAGTTTATTTTATTTTATTAGCTTTGAGAGATCATAATTAATTTAATTTCAGAGAATATAATTTTTTTTTCTTCATTTAGTAGCACAATTTGGTTTTATCTGCATTACTGCGTCTCGTGGCAGGACGAAGAAAAATAAACGAAGCGTGTTCCTTTAAATAACCCGGATGTAGAAAGTGTCGCTGAAGCGGATATTATCGTGAGGCGGAGGTCAGAAGTTCTCTCTCACAGCCATCTTGGATATAACGTCCTGAGTCGGTGAGTGGCTCTGCTAATAATCCAACTTCATCCAGGTGTTTTTCACACAGTCAAGCTCGAGTTGAAGGGTTGGTGTGCTTACTTAAAGTGAGGCCGTTAGATCAGTACAGGTATTACCGCTGTGTCAGTTCTCTGCTCGGTGATGAATGCGTCGTTGTCCCGCTGATTACCGGCTCAAAATGGGGGAGCGTGATGTCTTCCAGTTCGTTCACAGCCTGTCAGGGCCGCAGTATGTTAGGTGGCCTGAGATGAGGGATGTATTTGTGGGACAACTAGTAGATCACTTTAAAGAGGGTTAATTTGGAAGAAAAAGCGGTAGACCGTTATTAGCGGTGAGCTTCCCCCTGTTGAGGCTAACTGAAGCTACCACTGAGCCTGCGGGCTAAAGCATGGGCTCCTTCGCCCATACAATCTGATATGACAGCTGCAAGTTAGTGTGCTAACCTTCAGTTATGTGGGGAAATCATCTGTCCCAACTTACGTAGCTAACCAACTGTCTTCTCTTTATTTTCCTCCGCAGCAACTATGCCCGGTGAAGCCACAGAAACGGTCCCAGTCACCGAGCAGGAGATGCAGCAACCTCAAGTCGAGACTGGTTCGTATATTTTTGGCTTTTTGACAACGTGCATGCAGTGCTACATATTAAAGAGTGGGGTTCTGGATGTAATGTTTTTGTGGGGTTGGGAGTTAAGGGGGTTGACTTAACTGGCAGGATCCTGACTTGATGCAACAGGTGATTTACCAGCTGTGTGTTGGGGGGACAGGACTGTTATGTGTGTTGGGACCAGAATGGAAGTGCACACTGAGGGGATTTGCAGCGGTAAAAGCTAATCCAGGACCCCTTTCTTTGATTTAAGCACAAGCTAACAATGGCGTGTGGTGGCTTGCACTGATAGCTGGATTTGGGACACAATGCATGGTGTTGACTGTGGTTTTCCATGTGCACGAGAAATGCCTCAAAAACCCACTAGGTGTGGCTTGGTAGTGGCATTGTGTTTTTTTAATTATTTTGGTGTAATGTTAAACCTTTGCTTTAGCAGCACTTTGTAAACCACCTATTCTCATTGATAAAAACTGTGCTTTTAAGCACACATTATACAGTTTTAGGTTGGTTTGTCTAGAGCATGGTACTGTGTTCAATCTACAGCATTGATAAAGCAGTATATAGTTAAAACAGTGAGTCTGTTGCCTTGCTTAACAGAAGTTTTTGCAATCTACGTGTTAGATGTGTTTGAGACGCTATAAATCATGGAGGTTGTTGGATTTGTTGTAAAGCAATGAAAACACTTCAGAATACATCATAAGCTGTGATTGTACCTTACATTGTCTTTTTTTTTTTTTAATCCTCACTAGTGAATTTTTTTTTTAACACTGTACAGCACTATCATTTTAGCACGTTAAAATGGTATGCACTGGTGTAGTTGCAACACTTACAGCATATGGTTTGGGTCATTCAGTATCAGTGGCATCACAGAAATATACACACACACGTGTGTATGTATATGTATACTACACAAGCAAATTAATAGAAAGCTGAAACTTGGCAGTTTTCCTAATAAGGAGTAAATCATCACCCTCAAAGCTTTTTGGGGAAATCAGAGACAATATTTCAGACTTCATACAAAAAAACTTTATTATATGTATGCTATTTTATTTTTTAATTTCCATCCCAACTGAAGACATAATTGTTATTTTTGTTCTATTAGCTTTAAGCCTGCTGGAAACTTTATTTGTTCAACGTTGATAATGCAAAATTGTAACAAATATTTCTGCAGTTAAACTGTGCATTTCTTATTAATCTTTATCTATGTAGGAAGATATTGGTAAAGGACTAATGGTAGCAAAGGTGACTTTGTGCATTTATTTCAACTTGGCTTGAGGCATCCAAAGACTTATGGCAGGTGTTTCATTCCACGCTAATCCTACTGTACTGCCAACATCTGTAATTACTGTTTAGATTCAAGGGGAGGATGTAACATTCTCAGATACTGACAGTGATGATAACTAAATGGAAAGGACACCAATTGTTGTTCATAAAGGTATAGGGCTGAAGCTTTAGACCAGGTAATTTCTGGATGATGTTCAAAATAAGAGCTGTGACGCAGTACAGTGATATTTGCATACAGAGCTTTCCAAATGCAGTCCTGTATATTGAGAATCTTACACTGTGACTTGACATGCTGCTGTTTCCTGTCACATTTGGACACTGCATGTATTTTTGGACACAAGCACAGGTTTGGGGGGTTTTGTGTATCCAACAACAAAACCGGAAAATCAGGCCAATTCTGCAGTGCCACGGCTTTCTCACAAACACAGAATTTTTCTTCACGTGTGGAGCACAGTTTTGTCCTTTATGTTGAAGCTCATAGTCTTGGTCCACAGTGAATGCCCTACACTTCGTCACAATGACCCACATGAGCTGCAGAAGTATTTAATTCATTTCCTCCTTTGATAGCTGTTCCCACCGTGAACAAAGCAATCCCACTGGAGAATCCCCCAGAACACAATGCTCCAGCTAAAGAGAGAGCCTCTGCAGAAGAAACTAGCACTCAGGCTAGCTGCGACCAAGCAAATGGTGTAGCTGCAACCCAAGCAATGACCAGGCAAATGGAAGTGAGTGGGTTGACGGCAACACCTTTCTCACAGCAAAAGCCCACTGCTGAGCCAGCAGGGGCTTCAGCTGGCTTGGCTCCTCCTGATGAATCTGTGCAATCTGCTGATGCTGAGAGTGCTTCCTCAGAGTTGCATATTTGTGAAGAAGCAGTTACTGCTCAGGGGGAACAGAGTCAGTCCTCTGTTTCAACTGAAGAATTGACCAGCCAAGAAGCTATGTCAACTTCTCACGACGCTGTGACTTCTGGAGAAGAGCTGGCAGCACCAGCAGGAAGAACCTCAGTTGCTCCAAAACTTTCTGAAGATGAAGTTACAAATGGTGAAGATGGTAAGGCAGGAGGCGAGCCAGAGACCGTGGTAGAAGGTTCACGGAACCTGTGTCTGGATGCAGCTCAAGATGGAGTAGAGGCTGGTGACAGGAACGTCACTGTGGGTACTCAAAATGAAAATCTTGACAAGAAGGAGCCTGTAATCCTTCTGTCCAAGGTCATTCAATCAAAGGATGCCAATAAATCTGAGGCAGAAGCTATTTCTACCCGCCACATTTCAGGTTGGTTAATGTTCTGTGAAGCCAAAATCATCTTTGACACTTTTTTTTTTTTTTTTTAATACACCTTTTTGGTCAGAATTTCCGTGCAGCATGTAGTCACAGTGAAATTTTACAGTGAGACAGATGGCTAGTAGCTTGAGGCTGCTGTTTTTTGTCAGGTAGGGTTGTAACTATCATACCATGACTATCATGTGCCTGTCGTGATTGTCACTAAAAGTACAGGTATTTTCTATAACCTGTTTTTGTGTAGTAACTTGTGTGGCTTTGTACAGCTTTGACAGAACATTTTTAGAAATTCTAATGCATATTAAGTTGACCCATTTCAATTAAAACTCTACTACATGGATTAACTTGAATTGGGTTAATTTATTTTGCCTGGTGTTTGCTTTTACCTTGATGTACCAGGTTGTTGATGCTGTGTTTGTGTTGTGAATTTTATGGGATGTGCATCTACACTAAATATATGGAGGTTTTCTGTGTGGAAGTAAAAAGTATGTCCTCTACATTTTGAGTGGCCATTTGCATCCAACTCTAGGGAGGTGTGCTCTCTTCCTAACCTAAGCAAGAAGATTGGGTCTTGATTTGAACATTTAACCCGCATGAGTAAGACTTTCACTGTCAGACAAAACATTTTGAAAGAATCTTTTTCTGTTCAGCTACACCTCCTGCCCCAGCTTCCTCCCAGCAATCTGAGGCAGCTTCAGGCCCTGCTAAGCCCAAAGGCAAAAATGCTAAGAGTGCACAGGGTGCCTCTGCCCCAAAGGCTGTCCCTGGCAGAAGAAAGCGCTCCTCTGTGTCTGCCTCTTCCTCCTCTCCCACCTCACCAAAATTGACTCCCTCTTCTACCCCCTTGTCACCTGTGCCATCTCCCCTTGCTACCTCACCTGGCAGCTCTTCTGCTAATCAGGCTAACCGTTCTGGCCCAAAAGTTGTCAAGGCTGGCAAACAGGGGAAAGCTAAAAAGGGAGAGGCATTTGTGCCTGCTCCTGCCACAAAAGTTAATGAAAAACCAACAGAGCCTAACCTCAAACAGAATGTAGATGATGATGCTAAACCTGCCCTTGGTGAGACAAAGATCCCATCACCAGGTGCGACAAAGGCTGTTGCAGTCCCACCTGCTTTTAAAGTTACCTCAAAGCCTGCTGTTGCAGCACCAGTATCTTTTTCAGACACTATTACCTGCAGTCCTCCTAAATCTGAACCTAAGGAAGCTCCATTGAAAGCTGCTCCTTTTATTACATCTGCTGATGATGAGCTCCCTCCTCTTATCCCACCTGAGAAGCCAGTTAAAATGCCTGTGTGTGTATCCCCTGTTGAGAAACAAGGTGCAAAGCCTGCTACATCTCCTAATCCTAATGCTGAGAGCTGCACTTCTGCTCCCATAGAGGCCACTAAGGCACCATCCAAACCAAAGGCAGACAAGCCCAAGCCTGTTGAGGTTGCTGAAGCAGCAGCACCAGTAAAATCAGCTGCCACTGTAGATGCTAACGTGATTTCTGAATCACCAGCTGGAGCTGTTGACGTTGCTAAACCAGCTCCTGTCAAAGCTCCTAAAGCAGGTTCCAAGGCTAAACCAGCAGGCCCAGGCAAAGTTGAGGAGGTTGTAGTGGAAACACCAAGCAAACCTGCTCCTATCCAGGCCGCTAAGCCAGCTGCTGACATCAGACCTGCTCCTGCTAAGGCTGCTAAGCAGGCTGCTGAGCCCAGAACTGCTCCCGCTAAGGCCAAACCTTCTCCGGCTGAGGCTGCTAAGCCGGCTACCGAGGGTAAAGCTGCTCCCACTGAGGTTGCTAAGTCCGCTGCTGAGGCCAAACTTGGTCCTGCTAAGGCTGCTAAGCAGGCTGCTGAGGCCAAACCTGCTCCGGCTGAGGTCGCTAAGCCCGCTGCTGAGGCCAAACCTGCTCCGGCTGAGGTCGCTAAGCCCGCTGCTGAGGTCAAACCCGCTCCGGCTGAGGTCGCTAAGCCCGCTGCTGAGGGTAAAGCTGCTCCCGCTGAGGTCGCTAAGCCCGCTGCTGAGGCCAAACCCGCTCCCGCTGAGGTTGCTAAGCCCGCTGCGGCGGTCAAACCCGCTCCCGCTGAGGTCGCTAAGCCGGCTGCGGAGGTCAAACCCGCTCCCGCTAAGCCGGCTGCTGAAGCCAAACCCGCTCCCGCTAAGCCGGCTGCTGAAGCCAAACCCGCTCCCGCTAAGCCGGCTGCTGAAGCCAAACCCGCTCCCACTAAGCCGGCTGCTGAAGCCAAACCCGCTCCCACTAAGCCGGCTGCTGAAGCCAAACCCGCTCCCACTAAGCCGGCTGCTGAAGCCAAACCTGCTCCTGCTGAGACCGCTAAGCCAGCAGCTGTGGACCAGGCCCCTAATGCAGCTAAACAGCCTGCCAAACCAAAATCAGCTCCCACAGAGCCTGCTAAGCCAGCAGCAGAGGCCCCTAAACCAGTGGCTGAAGCAAACCCTGCTGTCATTGAGACTGCTAAGCTGGCCAAATCTGCCCACAAAAAGGCACCTAAGCCAGCAGCTGAGGCCAAATCTGTCTCAAACAAGGCTCCTAGACAAGCTGAAGAGACTAAAACTGCAGCTCCTAAGGCTGCAAAACCAGATGCAGAGGTCAAGCCTGCCCCTGTTGAGGTTAATAAGCCAGCTGAAAATATCAAGCCAGCCAAGCTTGTAGAAGTTAATGCAGCACCAGCTGAGGTTGCTAACCCTGTAAAACCAGTAGCTGAGCCTTCACCTACCCCCTTAAAACCCACTCCAGTTGAGCCTGCTGTTTCTGCCCCGGCTCCCCGCAAGCTCACATTTGCTGAGGCAGTTGCAAAACCTGCCCCTGTTAAGCCCGAGGTTGAGGTAATCAATGCCACTCCCTCCCAACCTATCTCATCACCTAAACCTACCCCCACACCTGCTAAAACCCCAGTCAAGATGGAGCCTGTGAACGACAAGAACGACAATGGTATTTCCTCCTTTCTCTCCTCTTGTGCCATCTGTTTTTCCACCTGTTACAGAGTTCTGGAAACTGCTCAGATGCTTAGATATGCCTTTCTCTTACAAAGCCTAGTGTGTGAAGTAAAAATTAGTTTTGCTTTAAATGTTAAAATATAAGATGCTACCTAGTTATTGGCAAGTGTGCTCTGGGTTTTGGAAAGGATTAGTTCTGTTGTTGGTTACTGTCAAAGTGTATCACATGTATCACATGTTGTCTGTTAAAGATGAAGCATTTCAGTTTGGGAATGGTGGTTTTGAATGGGAGGATGTTATGTTCTCAACATAGATGACAGTGGAAAATGGCTATATAATGATACAGCACTGAGTTCAGATGGTAGAAACATTTTGTTTTGAATCACTTGAAGTATTTTCTGTTTCACAGGACTGATGCAACTTCTTTCCAGATTAACTTTCAGGTGTACACATGTAACCTGAATGGCGTAATGTAACATTTTCTCTGGTGGTTTCTCTAGGATCCGGCACAGAGTCTGACAGCGACGAGTCAGTTCCCGAGCTGGAGGAACAGGACTCAGCACAGACGCAGACACAGCAAGCTCAGGTGAGACTCAAGTCTGGGTTGTGTTCACTGGTATAGAGGTCCATCTTTGACTCTTCAGTGATGATTTACACAGTGACTTTCGTTCTTCTGAGCCTACTGAAGCCAGCTTTTCTGTCCTGAGAAGAGATGTATATTCAAAATTTACTAATCACTGCTTCTGCATTTACTTGTTGGCCTAAAAAAAATTAATATAAATTCTACTTCCTTTAGCTTGCAGCAGCTGCTGAAATAGATGAGGAACCTGTCAGCAAAGCCAAACAGAGCCGCAGTGAAAAGAAGGCACGAAAGGTAACTGTCCTAGCTTGCTCCGTGCTCTGTAAACTTATTGCTGTACTTCTAAGCCTACATTTGGTCAATTTGGCAAATTGATTTCCATTTCTTTCAGGCAATGTCAAAGCTGGGTCTCAGGCAGGTAACAGGAGTCACCAGGGTCACCATTCGCAAGTCAAAGAACATCTTGTTTGTCATCACCAAACCAGACGTCTACAAGAGCCCCGCATCAGACACATACATTGTTTTTGGGGAAGCTAAGGTAACAAGCCACCAATACCAGTCACCTAAGGGTTCGTCAGTGGAGAGGCTCTGTGTGTCTAGTTTTAGCTTTCTATAATGCAGGAACATAGATTCCCTGTCCACATTCATGATCTAAATGTTCTTTGCTAAATGATGTACTGATTTCTCATTTTACTTTCTCCTTTGATTGCCTCAGATTGAAGATCTTTCCCAGCAAGCCCAGCTGGCCGCTGCAGAAAAGTTCAAGGTACAGGGAGAAGCTGTATCAAACATCCAGGAAAACACACAGACGCCCACAGTACAGGAGGAGAGCGAAGAAGAAGAGGTGAGATGCTGTTTTATTTGAGAGGAGGTGGTCATGGCTTTGTTTTAGAGATGATTAATCTTTGCATTGATTATTTTTATAGGTTGATGAGACCGGAGTTGAAGTCAAGGACATCGAACTCGTCATGTCACAAGCCAACGTGTCGAGGGCGAAGGCTGTACGCGCCCTGAAGAATAACAACAACGACATCGTCAATGCCATCATGGTGAGATTTGTTTATCTATCAAAACATTTAAATGTTTTACTGTCTGGTGAGAAGAGCTCTTCAGTGATGATTAGTAACAGTGACTTTCGTTCTTCTGAGTTTGTTGAAGCCAACATTTCTGTCCTGAGAAGAGAGGAACTCTTTAAAGTGAGGAAAATGAATATTGAAACATCTGCTAACTTGCACTTTTGTTGCTTTGCAGGAGTTGACAATGTAATGGGGACCCCGTCGACGAAGAGTTGACAAAAACTTGCTGGTTTAATCTAAACTCATTTATACAATTTATACCCAAGATGGAAATAAAGTTGTGGCTTGATGAAATTACATTTGGTTGTTTTGTGTTTGTGGTTCTTTAGTGGGAAAATAAGAGTTCTGTTCTACAGGGGTTGGACAATGAAACTGAAACACCTGGTTTTAGACCACAATAATTTATTAGTATGGTGTAGGGCTTCCTTTTGCGGCCAATACAGCGTCAA
>JASGAU010380955.1:0-10240 GCA_030220045.1 Australoheros facetus
TAAATTATTATACTTATATATATAATAACTGCGGCTGCTGTTACACCCAAATTTCCCCTCTGTGGGACAATAAAGGCTGTTTCTTCTTCTTCTTCTTCTTGTCACCACCACAAACTCGTTGTTGAGCTCCTCAAACCATTCCTGAACCCTTTTTGCTTTGTGGAGGGGCACATTATCCCATGGAAAGAGACCACAGCTATCAGGGAACGCTGTTTCCATGAAAGGCTGTACATGGTCTGCAATAATGCTTAGATAGGTGGTATGTGTCAAAGTAACATCCACATGGATGACAGGACCAAGGTTTCCCATCAGTGCTCTGCCCAAAACATCACACTGCCTGCACCGGCTTGCCTTGTTCCCATACTGCATCCTGGTGCCAGGTAAGCAGCACGCATGCAACCCAACCATCCACAAGATGTAAAAGAAAATGTGATTCATCAGACCAGGCCCCCTTCTTCCATTGCTCCGTGGGCTAGTTCTGATACTCATGTGCCCATTATTGGCGCTTTTGCCCGGTGATCCTGACTGGTCGGCAACTATGCAGCCCCATACACAGCGTGTTCAGAGAATACACAGTGCATCGCAAGAAACTGTGATGCATGTGTATTCTGACACCTTTTTGTCAGAAACAGAATGAACTTTTTCACCAATTCGAGCTACAGTAGCTCATCTGTTGGATCGGACCACACGGACCAGCATTCGCTTCCCACGTGCATCAGTGAGCCTTGACCGCCCATGACCCTGTCACTGGTTCACTACTGTTCCTTCCTCAGACTGCTTTTGATAGATACTGACCACTGTATCTGACCCAATCATCTAGCCATCACAATTTGGCCCTTGTCAAATTTGCTCAAATCCTTATGCTTGCCCATTTTTCCTACTTCTATCACATCAACTATGAGGACAGGATGTTCACTTGCTCCCTAATACATCCCATCCACTAACAGGTGCCACAATGGAGAGATCATCAGTGTTATTCAGTGGTCATAATGTCATGCTTGATCACTGTTCATTCCTCACTTTTTTTCAGCATTCCTTTAAAGAAATACCTTTTGGCATAAGTTTTTCAAAGTGTAAGGTTAACATTGCACAGGCACATTTAAACACAAATCCTGATTTTTTTTCTGAATATAATCACAGTTAAGGAGCCTAAACATAGCCAAACAGCAAATGAAAATGAATGTGTAACCAGAGTTACACTTGTGTATTACTCCAGATTAGATTCTGAAAGATTTTTCCATTATAAGGGGAATGTTAGCCTATGTGTAAATGTCTGAAAACATTTGTTATGATCACACTATACTACAAAGGCAGCAAGCACAGATGCATCCCCAAAGTGGACTAGAAACTAGTATAATAAGAAGAACTACTAGTCCATGGCATATGCATCTGCCCTGTTCATTCATTATACACTGCTCTGAAACCTCTTCCTGATTTCTTTCTTTTTCTTTCATATGTGGCACATGTTTCATATCATCAAACAAACTTCAGTGTTAGACAAAGACAACCCGCGTAAATACAAAACACAGTTTTTAAATGAGGATTTCATTTACTAAGGGAAGAGCAATCCAAATCTAACTGGCCCTATGTGGAAAAGAATGAAGCTCATTAGGTAAAGTCACCTGAGTAATCAGCTTAAAAGAAAGTTGAATAACACTTGGAAGAGGGAAGGAAATCTTCAGCTCGTGACATGTTATGAAGATGCTGCCGGTATTATTTTATCCAAAGTTTAAATTCATGTTAAGTTAAATTAGCTGTCTGGTTTGCTCAGTTTCTGATGTGTTGACTGGTGTTTAATGCTTCAAACAAATGAAGATTCATTTTGATTTAGGGAAGCATAAGTCTAAAGTAACTATTACACAGAAATTTGATTCATTTGATTAGGAAAATTAGGAAAAACTGTCTCTTGTGTATGTTACTGCATCGGTGCTCTGGGTGCCAGAATGACTGCTGGTTCAATTCGAGGGAGTTTGAATTCTCAAAACCCCATGCTGTGGCAAAGTTCTGTATAAATCTCTAAACTCGCGTAAGGTTTACCGTTAGTGTTTTAAGCTACATGGTCAAAAGGTAGATTTTCAGAAACTGAAAGATTTGTTCATTTTGCTATTAAAATTTTCCTGTTAAAAGGATTTTCAGTTGGGTGTTCGAAACAGGAAAGTGATTTTTTCATAAAGAGGCAGACATTAACCAAAGCAAACCTGATCCTTAGCTCTAAATCTCCACCTCCACCTGGTGGGTGTTAAGAGATTAAGAATGAAACGCTGTTCCTCTGGTACAGTGATCCTTTTATCTTGACCCTCCTCACACTTTGTCCTCTGTTAAACTTGATTTCATTCATTACCATCAGGTTTGTCTGGTGAAAGAGGTTGGTGAAGTTAGACAGCTCCCAGGCTGACAGGGTGAAGCAAAGTGAAACAGGACAAAGACCTGCTATTTGTTGACAGCTCCACCTCTTCTGTCTCAACCCCTCTTCCACCCACCCATACTGCCACCTCCTCCTGCTCTTAACTTGCCATGATGCACGGCCCTCTACTGGAGCTTCCTGTTCATTTCAAAACTCCCCTCATTACTGATACCCTGCCATTTCTCCAAACCCCAACCTTGAAACGCACACAGAGACCCCACGCAGTCATATTGTGATCTTTGTGTTTGAGAAACCTACAGAGCCAGAGCAGCTTTTAACACACTTTCAACTACCCTTCTGTAGAGGAGAATACGATAAAGCAGTGAATGAAGACAGCTTATCCAGAGCTGCACAGTGGCCTATCTGCTGAAGGAAATGAATCAATATACCCCTTTGAATCTCTTTTTTTTAATGCTGTAGTATGGATTGTGTTATGGATTATGAAGGGAACAAAAGGCATGTGAATATTTAACTGACATTTTATCCCCTGTTTAGCTAATATGGGTAGGAGCGGTAATTTTAAAAGCCACGGTACACTACCTACTTAGCACCAAACAGCACACAGACACAGTTAGAGACCAGCTGCTTCACATGTTTAAGGAGGACCAGAAACATTGCCTGAATTTTCAATTTTTTTTTACAAAAGAGCAAAAATAATTGTGAAGCACATTATTATTTTTTTTGATTAAGATGCCAAATTATACTTATTTATTTGCATTCATGACCAGTTTTAGTAGTTGATTGTTATGCTTGATTAATTTTAGAGAAATTTTTGTATAAAATGTGAATTCACTTTATGTGCCTAATAATGAAAAAATATAATTATCTGTTTTAAATAGGTTTTTTGACAGAATTTGAAAATATTTGTCTTTTCTTCTTTTTATGACAGGTGGTCTATTAAATTTGTTAAGTACTGTACGCTGACGTCAGTACTTGGCCATGTTTAATATGAATATTCACCACTGCAACGGTGTATATATGGCAGAAAAGAAAAAGCAAAACATGTCCCCTTTAACAGCACATTTTCAAATTACTCAAGGTTTCTGACTTAAATCTTGGCTTTTGGTGGTAATTTTTTGCTATCTGTATCAAACTCCCACCAAATCTGGCATATAATTCAATTCACTGTGGAAGCAGCCAATTCTTTAAGTGATAGTCATATGATTAACAAATGCCCAAAGGAACACTCAAGGATTTATTTTATTTTATTTCATTTGTTTATTTTTTTGCCAAAACGGAAGTTGAAAATTGATAACGCCTACGCAAGCACATGTTCTGTCCTGTTCAGAGCTGAAAGAGCATATCCATATTCAGAGTTAAAAATTCTTTACTGGGTACAAAATTTTGCATTCCGTGCTGTGGTATTATTCATTCCTTTCAGCCTGCAGCTAGCACAGCAAGCAATTAAAAGAACAAAGGTGTTGCATTAGCCAGCAACCTAGGAGCACGAATCCATGTAAACATGCCCAACAGGCTGGCTCTATGAGCAAGTCAGAACAATGGCTCAATCAAAGCGAAGCAACAGTCCCTCAGACAAAAATGCACAGAGAGTGCGCGAGAGAGAGAATTATAGAGACAAAGAGAGCACTGATGAGAAAATGATAGAGTCGCATGGAGCATCAGTTCTCACATCAGCAGCACAGGGATTACAGGCTGATTAGCAGAGTAACTCTGGGACCTGCTGCCACACTCTGCCATTTAAACTACAAGGCAGAAAGCCACTGGCTTTCATCATCAGATTCTCTCTTCTCTGAAGCAAATATAGCATAAAATTGCTCTTCTGTGTCATCAAATTCTTTTACATGCAAAATACATCAGCCAGGACATCATTTTTCTCTGTTTATTTGGTGGATATTGATCATGAAGGCTATTTGTTCAATGCATACAAAGCTCTGGTGAGCAATCACACACAAGAAGAGAAATGGGAAAGGAGGGAATAATGGAAAGGTTAGGCTGGAACATGATGACGAAGATCCACTAAAGCACTTGTTTTCACATTGTTCACATGACCAAGATTATTAAAGGATCTGAGCATAGCGTCATTGCAATGCTGCCGTCTTTGGAACAATAGCTCAGGGATTTGAATGCATGCCCCCACCAGGACATGCATCCAGTAAGGGTCTCTGGGTTAGGCCCCACATACTACCCAAGCCTACCTTGGAATATGAACAAGAGATATATAATTGGAGCCACACCAGCTTGGACGTCACAGAGTAAGGTGTTGATGAACCAGGTCATACCAACAATAAGTGGGCTACAGATACGGCATAAGTGGACAGGGAAATGTTGGAAAGTTACATTGCATATAACGCAGGGGTGAAAGTAAGCCGGTACGGTCCGGTACTGCGTACCACTAAAAGATTCTGCGCCAGTACGCAGTACCGGCAAGAGTTGGAGCGGTTGTCTGCTGTAAAACCTTCATTCAGAACCGGTCACGGCTGTACTTTGGGTCAGAATAGATCCACTAGCAATAAGCAGTCTAAAACACGACTTAAACAGTTAATAAATTGCTTTCTGAACTGTTCGTGCTTTGCTGGAGCCTCAAGTCTCTACATTCTCTCCCCTCAGAGACCGAGGATTTCGGTAACGGACAGCCACGTCCCGTAAGCGGCACGGTTGTAGTGCATTTTATATGGCAGGCTAGACCCTCCTATTTTGACTGACACCTCGTTCGGCCAGTCATGTAACTGGCTGCACCAAAAATCAACCAAAGCGCTACGTGACACTCCCTGGTTATTATTGGCTCTGGAAAACCCATTTCTTAATATAATTGGCCGAATGAGGTGTCAATCAAAATGGGAGGGTCTAGCCTTTCATATAAAATGCACTACATCCCGGTTAACAGGCAACGACGTGGGTTTTCCAGAGCTAATAATGTGAAAGTTTGGTGGGTATTTCTGTCCAGAAGTTTTGTATTGGTGGACAGATCCAGAATGCATGGAGGTGGTCATCAGTTGTGTTAAGTGTGCATTGTGTGCACACATCTCAGTTCCTTAACAACAAAAATATATTCCACATTGTCAACTGATTCTAATTTCTGCCTTATCCAAGCAGTCTATATATATGTGTGCGTGTGTGTGTGCGTGTGCGTGTGTGTTTCTCATAGTACCGGCAAGAATTTAAAACTACTTTCACCCCTGATGTAACCCCAGTAAAAGAGGTCACATAAAGATGGATTCTTTGACACTCAGCATCTAGACTAGCATCAAAACAACTAGTAGCCATGCTAGGAGCCAAGACATCAGGTCAGCACAGAGATATCATCATCTCCACCCTCTGGGATTGGGTGCCAAGCCATAAGAACAACTGGTATGTTGAATGCCAGAGCAACTGACCTGAAAGAGTTTAAGTGCGAGAGATATATAATTGGAGTGATACCAGAGTACCTTTTGAAAGTCTACTAGAAGATGTGAATGCAGCACTGCAGACAATCCTTACTGTGATATATGCCTGTGACCATTGAGATTCCCCGTAAACCGCTACTGGGGGGGCACGTCTGACCCCGGGTAACATGTTTTTTTTGCCGTAATAGAATAAAGTGTAATTGCACATCCACAACAGTAGGTGGCAGTGGCGCTCTCATTGTCATTGTGTGCACAGTAAGTAATAGCTCTATGGTGCACGGGTTTTTTTTGTGCCTACTCACAGCGGAGAGCAGGCTCCGCAGCAACTATTTATATTCGCGCCGAAGAGTGGGGGGCGAAAGGTTTTCTTCTTCCTAGGGGGGGCATAACAGAGAATAATTGAGAAGCACTGACCTAAGGGCAGATCACAGCAACATCCCCTAAAAGGATCCAGTAACCATCACAGGGCACCAGCAAAGGAATTGGGAGTAACACAAGAGGGGTAAAATACCTCCTACTGGTAGATAAAAAAAACACTTGAGACTGTAAGACCAACCTGACCAATCTGAGCACTACCTGGATTGATTACAAGAAAGTCTATGGCTCACTGCCTCATACATTGATCCTGGAATGCATAGAAGTGTATTAGATCAATGGGACCCTGAGGGCCTGCATCAAGGACTCAATAGGAATGTGGAGAACAACACTAGAGGCCAACTTCAAGCCAGTTGCAAGTCACCACCAAGTGCGGATTTACCAAGGAGATGTTCTGTCCCCACTGTTGTTCTGCATAGGGCTGAATCCCCTCAGCCAGATCATTAACAAGACTGGCTATGGATACTGACTACAGAATGGGTCAACCATCAGCCACCTCCTCTACATAGATGACAAGCTGTATGCCAGGAGTGAACGAGACATTGATTCACTGATAACACACCACTAGCATCTAGAGCAGTGACACTGGAATGTCATTCAGACTGGAGTAGTATTGTCGGTGACAAAGACAGGTAAGGTAGTCAGAACTGTGGAGATTGCACTACCAGAAGGCAACATTGCAGACACTGAAGTCAGCTACAAGTACCTTGGAATCTCACAGGCAAATGGGGACCATGAAGAGGCCACTAGGAAAGCTGCAACTGCCAAGTACCTGCAGAGAGTAAGGCAAGTCCAGAGGAGTCAGCTGAATGGGAAGAAGAAGATCAGGGCTATCAACATCTATGCCCGGCAAGCTGTCAGATACCTTGCTGGGATATTAAGCTGGCCAAAGAAGGAGTTAGAAGCCACTGACATCAAGACATGAAAGCTCCTTATCATGCATGGAGGGTTTAACCCCAAATCCAGCACCCACAGAGGATTAGTGAGTGTCAGAACCACCATCCTTGTTGAAATAGCAGGAAGATGGCCGCAAATGATCATGTGCTTAGTGAGTTCCTAAGGCAGCAGAAACTCAAGAAATAAGAGGAAAAAGAACAGGAACTATCATGGAAGGACAGACGCCTGCACGGCATGTACCACTGGCAGAGAGAAAAAGTGGCTGATATGGAAAAATCAAAAGGTAAAGATAACAATGGTCCCTGTGGTAATCAGAAGACTTTGGGCAGTCACCCCCAAACTGGGAGAGTTTTTCCAGCAGATTCCAGGAACGACATCCACGATCTCTGTCCAGAAGAGCGCAGTCCTAGGAAGAGCTACAGTAAGATACCACACAGGACCCTCAAGCTCTATGGTAGAGGACCTAAGCTTGGAGGACAAAAGTGGGGGGAAAAAACAAAACAAAAACATGTTTCATTACTTTTGGTAATTTATGTAAGGTAAGGTAATGTGCAGTACAGTTTGAGCCTACTTGGGCATGGGACACATCAGGTGCCAAAGTTATGAGGGTATAAACATCAACATTACTTGAATGTCTGAAAAAAAAAAAAACCTGTTCTCTGCATATTCATAAAACTACCTGTGCATACAGATCTTGACACTCATATATTTCTTGAGTCAAGTGCAACACTAGTGAGAGAGTTGAGTGCATTCCAAGACTTTAATTAATTATTGTATAATTAATTGAAGTTCAGTCCAATTTTATTATACTATATTCTACCCTGCACTGTGCATGATAATGTAGGGAGCCTTAATGGGAAGCAAATACTGACTATATAACAATCTATAAAATTGCTTTGTAAGTTTGGCTGGCAGTAATTTTTGGTTTAAATAAAAAGGCTTGAGGCTAAAATGAAATTCATCGACCAACTTGTGGCCTTTATTATTAGAGCAGGAGTTCACAGCATGCTAAACACTCTAAAAGCAATATACTCTACCTGCCTCAGGTGCAGTTATCCAAGTTTGGGGTAACAAAACTGACCAAAACCCATTATTGATGGGGATCTCCTCCCTCAATTAATAAAATTTTTAAATAAATATAGAAGTCAGGATAATATTACAGCCCCATTTCATAAAAGAAAACGCTTTAGAAGACATCTTATTACCTTCTGCAAAACTGTTTTGCCATAATTTGGAGGCCTTAACATAAACTTTTATCCAAATAATTTTAGTCACCCCTGGTAATGCTATATGGCCTTGGTCTTGCTTTTACACTAGTAAAGGATGCCATCTCTCATTACATAACTTGCATCTGTTAAAACATCTACTTTGTCTTGCACCTCTCGGTCCACCTCAGAGGCCTTCTCAAATCAGGATTTTAACCCTTTAACATGAGCCATTGCCTCAATACACCTGTTACCTGCCTTTAACACTGGGCATATCACTGCTGAAATGTCTGGTCAAGCGTACTTTGCACTACCATAATTACGCTATAGTTTGTCATATCGGAAAAATTCAAACAGTCTCTGAAAGCTGGGAAATTGAGCTTCACACCCAATATAGGTTATTATGGTAATTGATGCCAGAAGCTCTGGATTTGGCTGGTTTAACTGAGCTTACTTCAAATTCATCATCATAAAATTTTGACTCTGAGTGTCTCTGTAGACTAATTTCCTGATTTGGTGAGATTTCCTGAACAGCATTTCAGATTTCCCAGATTTCATTGTGTGCCAATTCTAGCAGTGTAGGAACGTCTAGACCCAAAATGACAATATAGGGCAGCTTGGTCGCTAAAGCTACTGTCAAGAGAAATGTCTAGCCACCTACAGTCAAATAAACATCAGCCATGGGGTAATCTTTGTCATCACTATGCACACAGCTTATCTTAGCCCTAGTATCATTCTATAATTCTCTTGGTACTAGCCCAAACCATTGAGTGCTTCCTCCTGCTTGTCATTTACTTGTACAGGTGCAGTTCATAACCAGGGGCTAGGAGAGTGGGCCTGGGGACTGAACACAAAAGGGATAGCTTACTCTGTGTAGCTGCTGGACAGTTATACTGAGTATGAGCTACTTGATAACACCTGACATCTGGCTTTGAACCTGAATATGAACTTATAGCAGGATTACTTTCATCAGAAGTAAAGTGTCTGTTGCCTGGATAGCCTCTACTCTGGCCCATCGCACCAACCCTTTCACCCCCATTTGACTTACTTTCTCCAGCAGTAAAACTGTCCTGGGCAAAGGTGTCCCTAAATCTCCTCTGCAGATTTAGAGATACATTCCCTGATCCATACCTCCAGATCTGGGTTGACTAACCTCAGAAACTGCTCTAGGATCATCAGTTCACAAATGGCTTTCACAGTAGATTTTTCAGGTTTCACTTACTTATAACTTTTAGTTGCACATAGAATTCTCTTGGAGTCTAACCTGAATTAATATCCAGGGCTTGTAATGTTCTACTGTACAGTAAGTATCAGTGGTTATCTCATACTTGGTAAGAATGGCGTCTTTGACTTTGTTGTACACTTCAGAATCAGCAGTGTCTATGAGCATGGTGTTTATCTGTGCGCAGAAGTACCAGTCAAACCACCCACTTCTCACTAGGTTAACGGCAGACTCGAGCCATATCATCATCTGGAGTGAGTGGTGCCAATTTAAGTTCTATGTGAGCGGATGGTTACTGTCTTGCCAGAGACCACATCTGCTGACCAGCCATACTAAACCACTTGTCAGGTTTGGCTCCATTTGTCCAAATCTGGCAGTTCATCCTATCTATCACCAATAAATTAGTACTTAAACACACTGGTAAATAGACTGGTTCTTATATAGCGCTTTTCTACTCTACTTAAACACTCAGAGCACTTTTTACAACATTTACCATTTATTCTATGCCCAAGTGCTTTATGACTAACATTCAAACTCCAATGAACACATTGGAGAGCACCCCGGCCACTCACATGACTCAAGTGAACCAGATCACATTACTGAGTGACTCAGATTAAATCCATAAAATGAACTAAGTTTACCGCCACTATCTGTCAGTTTGACTGGCATTTCTTTTTTTCCGGTGTAAACAAAGAGGCACGAGACTGAAATAAAATTCACCCACCAACTTGTGGCCTTTATTTTTAAAGCAGTTCACCACCCACCAACACACACACACACACACACACACACA
>JASGAU010380956.1:0-12141 GCA_030220045.1 Australoheros facetus
GTGTGTGTGTGTGTGTGTGTGTGTGTGTGTGTGTGTGTGTGTGTGTGTCTTCAAAGGTGTTGTTGTGCTTCAGACATTGAATCTGTCATTCTTTTTTTCTGTCTCATGCCTGCCGCCCTCTCAGACAGAGACTCGGTCAAGGTAAGTCCTTTCTTTCTTTATTCGCTTTGTGAAAAGACATGTTTAGAGAATCGCTTCATTTCTTCTCACTCAACTTTGCTGCATCTTTTTTGTATTTTGTACTTTTTTTTACTTCATATGAAAGGGTAGACAAGTCTTTTATTCATAACATGCAAAAAAGGCTGTTTATGGGAATGTCTGTCTCTGCAAACAGAGAATGTCTACGTGTACATTACAGAAGGACGTCACAGGGAAAACTGTTCAACGACATTCCCAAGATCTTAAAGGCTTAGACAAGAAGTATTTCATTTAAATGTAACAGATCACAGTAAGACATAATGATACTAGAAATAATGAAAACATTAGAAGCTTCTGATCTTCTAGTCATTTATGTGTTCTTCACCTATGCTGTGTGTAATAAAAATACCTGATATGAGAAAATGGTAACAGCTAGCAAGAAAAGATAAAACCGGGTGAAAGAGAAACCCCAAGGTGAGCAGAGAAGAAAGTGAAAAAGCGCAGTATGGTTAGTGAAGGAAGGAGGGAGCAGAAAGAAGCAGCGCAACAGATCCCTGTTCTATCCAGCGGTTGTAGTAATTAGTCCCTTAAGCGCAGCGTTTTTCCCAAGGCAAACATTTGGTTTGTTGAATACTCAATGAGCATATTAGCATTTCTTTACACAGCCTGAGCGCACACACTCTTACACAAGCATGCAGGAGTTTAGAAGCTTGTGTGTGTGTATGTGTGTGTGTGTGTGTGTGTGTGTGTTCTTTGGTGTTTTGGAGTAGGTGGAAACAGGAGGAATGCTTTAACTGGGAGGTATGTTTGTTATCTGTTGCCCCCCCATGAAGTGTCCTCCTCCACACACACACACAAACGCACGCAAACACACCTGAGTGCACGCACACATATGCTCAAAGGTGTAGGCACCATGATGGGAGCAAATTAGCAGTGTGTGTGTGTGTGTGTGTGTGTGTGGTCATAAGAAAGCTTTGATAAAGATAGAGAGAGGCCAGAATGATGGATGCCTTTCATTAGTGCCCTGTGAGAACACACACACGCACACACGTGCAGAGCTGCTCTTTGACATGGTGGCCAACAGTCACTTCATGAAACCAATAAGCCCCTTGTCAGTGGTCTGCTGTTGCCTTGGCAACAGTCCACAGAGTACAGTGTGTGTGAATTGCATGAACATCTGTGCCTTAATGTCCTTGGTGTTAGCACCATACACATTATAATGAATGTAATGTGTCTGTGTGTAGGTGTGCGTGTATAGATGCCATACAGGCAGTCAATTATGTTGTTAACGGGTGTTTAAGGACTAAACCTTCTCAGACCTGTCGTTGGCAGTGGGACTGGGTACACTTTTCACACCACACTAATTGTTCTCAGTGGTGATGGCTTTATTTTAATTCTTGGTTTTTGTGTTGTTTCCTTTCACTTATTTTGTTAAAAGATAACAATTCTCACACAATGGAATACATTTTCTCTTGTTTTTTTCCAGTCACAGAAGTGCAATCACCTAGTAAGAATGTAACCATCTTTGTCTGGATGTTGCATTTTTTTTTAAAGAAGAGGAATACATTTCTAATGAGGCCGCTTTCAAGTCTAGACTGACCTTTACTGTTAATCACCTGTTGAAGTAAACGCAGCGCAGCTTATTTTTTGTGTGATCCCTACAGTGGCCTTCTCTTTTCAGACGTTTTCTGTTGAGTTTTGTTACTGTAAACAAGCTGTACAGATCCAGTCTGCTTGTCTTTGCGTATGCCACGATGCTCTTTAAAAGCTCTGTGTACAATTTACAATCTGGCTTTCCATGCCGTGTTGGCTACAGAATAATAAAAGACTAACTGAGCTGAGCAGAGTGAGAGAAATATTAGAGCGTCTGTACAGAGCAGCCCAATGTCCAACTAAGAAAAAACATCTCTCTCTTTATAAATATTTCATTTATAAATTTGGTGATGACTTCAGAGAGCAAGGACCTCTCTGCTAGTTTAAAACTGGAAGGTTGGTTTTGAAGTTTGAGCCCAAATATGGATATTCTGTGAATTAAATCTACCTTTAAATCTGAATAAATTTGACTTACTTAGGGAATGTGGTTGTTGCTAAAATGCTCGAATCCCCGAGTCTCTGAAGAAAGAAGTTGGAGTCCAATAATACTAATTATGAGCAGGTTTTGGTTGCATGTAGATAAACTGACTGTGTGGAGAGCAAAAGAGGCAACACCCTTGCTCAAATGCAATCTCGGCAAGGATTTATCTTTTTATTATCTAAAATTTACTCGGTTTTTTTTGCAAATTTCTTTTTGTCCCGTTGTTCCCAGAGGCTAGGTCAGAAGACTAGTTGATGGGTTCCCAGATTAATCAATAGGCAAGTAATTATTTGGTAAGAGAAAAACTGGGCATCTTCCAGGTGTGTGTGTGTGTGTGTGTGTGTGTGTGTGTGTGTATACAGTATAAATGTGTGTGTGATCAGGGAAATAAGAGCGTTTTTGATAAATAGTTTGTGGTTACAATTAATACAAAACAACACATTAAAGATATCTCACCTCTATTTTTGAAACCCTGTGATGCACCCTGAACATCCACGTTGAGCTTTGAATTCATGGTGCTCAACAACAGCAGCGTAACCTGCTGAAACTCATCCTGGACATCCATACTTCCAATTATCCCAGAGACACAAGGGAGTCAGCAAAGCTGTTTGTAAAGCTGAAAAACACAAAACTCTCGAGGCTGCAGATATCATTATCAGGACCTGCAGAATCAATTTGAAATGGGAGGAAAATATAATTATGATGTGAATGAAAATGAATACTCTCACTCAACCACACCTCAGAGGTCCTCACATTCATAATGCTCGTACTGTCGGCGGCGCCTTCATTTGTCTCTGCGGCAAAATTAATTTGCTTTGATGTTTTTGAAAGAGCTAATTTGCAGGCTAATTAATCTAATCAGTCTGGAAATAGAGCGACACAGAGTCAGGGGCTCAATTTGCCTCGTCTCACTCAAGACGAGACACACACCTGTACACACACGCGCACACACACAGGCTCCTTAACATTGTTTGCACATATGGAGTACTAAAATGTAAACAGGTACAAGTGCTGCCTGAGCACAGCCACACACATACACACACACATACACACACATATATACACACAGTGAACCCCTCACTCCTCCCCCTACAGAATCTTTGTCATCAACACTTGCAGCACGGCAAAGGGCAGCGGAAAGGTTACAAGCGTGAGTTAGTGGAAAGGTCGAGCTAAAGGTCCTGCTTTATTTTTCTTCTCTGTCCATCGTCTGCTGGGTAAGAAGGACCTCCCAATGAGAGAGAGAGAGAAATCAGCAGAGACAGGCAGTGCTAGAGGGGAAATGTTTAGTTGACCTTATTTTGATCCTTGCTTCTCAAAGAAGATTAATCCTTCAGTAACGGTATTTAAAGGATGCCATATTTGATTAAGAAAGAGAGACATCAGTGAAATCCTCCCCCTAAAGCTGCGATGGTGTAGTCAAACTGTCAAGGCTGCAGTGCTGCTTTTGTATTGTGTGATACAGTAAAAAGGAAATTGTTTTGACAGGCAGAGGATCTTTTAAAAGCGAGATGAAAATCTAGCAGTGAGTACATTGTGTTTGCGCTGCTCGGCTGCGTCTTTTTTTTGCTTGCATTGTTGACTGACGGCACAAGTCTTAACACATTCAAAAGTTTCCTTTTAACAGTAAAAGCTGCAGCTTACATATTGCCTGTCAGTCTGTCCGAGGGTATGTTTGTGATTTGTCTCGAGAGCTGGTTTTGCCTTTGATAATCACGTCTTCTTCAACAGAGCCTCAAGGATTCTTTCTGTATCCAGGTTAGGTTGGGTTGCACATCCAGGAACATGACCTAATCTTTCATTTTATGTTCATTTAAAAATGTTATTATTGGTGAATTCTTAAGTTGACCCATAAACAGTACTATTGTTCCCTAAGTAATAAAGGGAACTTTATTATCAAACTTTAGACTGACATGCTTGACACTTTATGCTGATTTTTTTCTCCTGTCTTTATGTATTGCTTGTTTACTCTGGTGGTCATTTTTGGTTTTATTTGCACAAGTTTGAGTTATTTGTGTTTCTGTGATTTCTGCCTTGAGGCAACGGAAATGAATGACTTTTCTGTTTGGTGTAGAGCACAAAAAAATGACATGCAAAAAAATTCCTGAAGGTTGTTTCTGCAGGTGCTGTGAGCTGGTGCTCTAATAGCCGCTTTCCACAGATGTCTAATTTAAAAGTGTTAGAGTACCACACAGTTACTGTGCCCAAAATTGAACCCCCGTGGCTATGGGATGGGCCACTGCAAGAATTTGCCAAGAATTGTTTCTGAAACCAGTCAGAAACAATGCCAGTGTGGGCTGCTACCAAGTCACAACTGGCTCTGCACCAAAAAAATCGAGATATAAGTTGTTAGGATATATTTAAATATACACATACAGCAGAAAATGTGGGTCTTGGGGACATTTTTTAGATTTTTTTTCTGGCCAGTCCTTTCTGATTATGCCACTTTTTTTTTTTAATATAATGATTTTCAAGTATACAGTTTATGTATTTTAGAACAAAATAATCTGTTTTAATCTGTTTTTGTTGCTTTTTCCAGAGCTCATCTATCTCTCCATCAGCCAATTTTCGAACCGGAGAGAAGCATAGAAGTTCAAGTGATTATTCCTCTGACAGCAAGAAACAGAAGACAGATGATAAGGAGCTGACCTCCACACGCTATGTGAGTGAATATGTTAAAATTAGTATTATTATTTTTTTTTAACTGCAGAGAAGATTTATTGTTAAGCTCATTAGAAAGGATTAGGGGCAGGGAGAGCTCAATTATTTAGTTCTCTCGTGATTATATGCCCCCTGTGTCATATCTACATTAACTACATGTTTTTGTCTAAATGAAATAAATTGAGATCAGTTATTCTTTATTTCAGAGATGAAATTAGGAGAGCTGACTTTTACATAAAATTCACTATTACTTTTCCATTTTTTGCGCAGCTGACCCTCGAAACTTATAGAAACATGGCGTGCCAAAGGTCTTTAAACCAAGTTTATGATCTGTACCTCAGATGACCCACTGCTCCATAGTGAAGCTGTTTTGACCATTATATTTATCAAATGGTGTTTACCCTGTGAGCCAGTTCATACAGGCAACTTAAGCTGTGCCGTGCTGTACACATGTAACATCCCTCACTCTCCTCGTGCCACACACCAAACACACCTATCTACACATTTATTTAAGCTGCAGAATGTCTTATCTTACCTGTCTGCCCCTACTACCCCAGAAACTTCATCTTTAGGCTCTTGGGGNATACTCACCAGCCGCTTCTTCAGGTGCACCTGTTTAACTGCTCATTAATGCAAATATCTAATCAGACAATTACAAGTCATCAGCTCGGTGAATTCAAGCATGTAGACATTGTTAAGCTGATCTGCAGAAGTTCAAACCATCAGAATGGGAAAGAAAAAGTAAGAGAGAGACTTTGAACGTGGCATGGTTGCTGTTGCCAGATGGGTTCAGAAACTGCTGATCTACTGGGAATTTCCCGCGCAACCAGCTCTAGGGTTTACTGAGAATGGTCCGAAAAAGAGAAAATATCTCTGGGTGAAAATGCCTTGTTGATGTCATAGGTCACAGGAGACTGTCAGACTTTGAGCTGATAGGAAGGCAGCAGTAACTCAAATAACCACTTTTTGCAACTAAAGGATCCAGGAGAGCATTTCTGAATGTGCAGCATATTGAACCTTGAAGCAGATGGGCTGCAGCAGCAGAAGACCACACTGGGTGCCACTCCTGTCAGCTAAGAACAGGAAATTGAGGGTACACTTGACATCCAAATTGCAAAAATGTTGCTTTGTCTGATGAGTCTTGATTTCTGCTGTGACATTTGGATGTTAGGGTCAGAATTCAACACAAATAAGATGAAAGCATGGATCCAGTTTACCTTGCATCAATGGTTCAGGCTGCTGCTGGTGGTGTGATGGGGTGGGGGGTATTTTTTTTTGGCACACTTCAGACCCCTCACTACCAATTGGGCATTGTTTAAATATTGCAGCCTACCTGAGCACTGTTGCTGACCATGTCCATCCCTTTATGACTAGAGTGTACCCATCAGACTCTTTATTCTTCTGCTGTAATAAATTGATCATGTCAGTGACTGTCAGTGGTAATGAGACAATAGGAAACAGCTGGGAGACAAACACAGGAAGCAAAACTAAACACACCGCACACGGGACAAAAGCACACCAAAATAAAACAGGAGACTAAGACACATGACCTTGACATCGGGACAGGAAGGTAAACAAACACTGAGACAAGTGCAAGCGGCGCTAAGGATAAAATCCAGAGACAAAAAACAAGACTAGGGTGGACTGGATCACAAGGGAACAAACAACATGAGAAACAAAGAAATAACTCATGATGTGAAAAGGGAAGGAAAATAAATCATTTCAAAGCAAAACTCAAAAACTCAAAACCCTGGATCCAAGACCCGGAGACCATGACAGTGACAACAATGAAAGTTGACAGAGGAAATAAAAATATTTTATGGTCTTCACTTACAGTGTTAACTCCTTCATTAAACAGATCTTTTTATGTGAATTTATTATCAGGTGTTGAGCTGGATAAACTGATTCTGATTTTTGTTGTGTATTTTAAATTCTGCATTCTAGAAAATATCTTTTATTTATTTGCTTTTTCATTATAATGGCTTAAACATTAAGCATGCTTCTTTCTGTTTGACCCAGGAAAGTGATGGAGAGAAGAGTGACGATAACTTGGTAGTGGATGTCTCCAATGAGGTACAAAACAATACCTGTATACGACCAGACTCGCAGCTTCTGAGTTACCTATTCAGAAAATGTGATCTATCACGGTCACTTATATTTACCTGTGCGCACAGGATCCAGCGTCTCCTCGAGGAAGTCCTGCACACTCTCCACGAGAAAATGGATTGGATAAAAGTCGTCTGTTGAAGAAAGACCCGCCACTGAGTCCTTCCTCCATCGCGTCCTCCAGCAGCACACCTTCATCCAAGTCTAAAGATATTAATTTGGTGAGTCATTTGGATAGCCTCCTGATATTATTTTTTCATTTATTCTAATTTTCTGTTTATAGCCATCCAGTATGAGTCATATAGTAAACTCATTCAGTGAATTCAATGAATGCTCCTGCATTGTTATTAAATTAAAAAAAAAATCAAAAATATAAAAAAATTTGCATGTCTTCCGGCTTTTTATGTGGACGTCTTCCTTTACTAATTTGTGTTGTAGAATGAGAAGTCCACAACTCCTGTGTCCAAGTCCAGCACCCCGACATCCCGCTCCGAAGCCCCCACACCAAGCAGTGCCTCCACCCCTGGCTTGAGGTCGGCACCCAGTAAATCATCAGGAGTTGAGGCACTGAGTAAGTGGTGCACACACAACATAAAACATATCTGCTTGCATCTGTCAGACAGTGGATATGACTCAGCACAAATTCAAAAGTATATGACTAGTGTAGGCAAGAATATGTCTATGACACTTTTAAGCCTAAAACGTTGCTTAAAAGCTTCAGATGTAACCTCAGATGTTTATGTGACAGCTTGGTTCTGTTGTGTCTTATAGCTCCTGGTCTCCGCACACCCCTGGCAGTGCCCTGCTCGTACCCCGGCCCATTTGGAATGGTTCCTCACCCTGGTATGAATGGAGAGCTGAGTGGAACAGGAGCAGCCTACACTGGCTTGCATAACATTTCCCCACAGATGAGTGCAGTGGCCGCTGCCGCTGTGGCAGCCTATGGACGCACACAAGTGGTACCCGAACACTCACAGATGCATGCATATGGCAGATGTAAACAATAGCTACATATTTTCTGTCAGTGTTACAAATTAACTTGAAGGACCAAAATAACTGCAACTATTAAACATAGTTAAAAAAGTGATGCCATAGATAATTGTCACTTTTCTACAAGATAATTCCATTTAAGTGTGTTTTTATAACTATAATTTCAGCTGTTTATGTCAATTATGTAATGGGAAATTGTCCTAAAATGGTAACCATATATGGGCAAATGTTCCCTGGGTGATGGTAATAGTTCATCAGGTGACAGGTAAAAATGTTCTCAGACAGAATGAATTTGATGACGATTCCAGGTCAAAACATCCAGATTTTTTTGTTTGTTTTATTTTATACAGTAACTGAAATAAAACCAAAGATTTTTGACAGAATTAAAAAAAAAAAAAAAAACTGAAAGTGAAACTGAAAATGATCAAACTTATTCTGGAAATTAAACTGAATTAGAATAACAGTGATGGCTAAGGAGGGTGAATCCAGGCAATATGTGTTAATTAATCAACTAAAGAGTTGATAAGCAAAGCAAAACCTGCAGGTAGGGGGCGTGTCAAGTTGACAAGGTTGGGCAGAAAGTCAGAACTGTGGCTGATATTATACAGCATAGATCTTCATTCACAAATAATAAGTAAATAAATCACTGTGGCTTTTGTAAATTTTATTATTCGAGGTCCATGGATGTAAAAAAAACCCACTTTTGTTCCTGTCATGATCTACAAATGCCTTCCTGCCCTGCACACCTGCTTTCATTTAAGTCTTCTATTTGTTGAAGTGTTTTTGTATATTTTTTAAATATCTCACTCTTGTGTTTTTTTAGGTGGGATTTGATCCTCACCACCACATACGTGTTCCTGGACTTCCTCCTAACCTGTCAGGCATTCCTGGTGGAAAACCGTATGTTTCTTCTTTTCCTTCTCAAATGGCATAATCACACTGCGAAAAGTTCACCAATATTTATTACCCTCCACTTACTTTTGTCTTAATTTTTCTCACCACTTTTTATCCACTCACACGACCCCCTTTCCTTTCCTCCAGAGCCTATTCCTTTCACGTGAGCGCTGACGGACAGATGCAGCCTGTGCCTTTTCCTCCGGATGCACTGATCGGCCCCGGCATCCCGCGCCATGCCAGACAGATCAATACTCTCACCCACGGGGAGGTTGTGTGTGCCGTTACCATCAGTAACCCTACGCGTCATGTTTATACCGGCGGCAAGGGCTGTGTCAAGGTGTGGGATATCAGTCACCCGGGCAACAAGACCCCTGTTTCCCAGCTGGACTGCCTTGTGAGTGCAACACATCAGTCCTCAGATAACATACTTTTAGAATGCTGCTCATTTTCTAAGTGTTTTACAGCCACTCGTTTCCTGCATGTATACATTTCAATGACAATTCTGTTTCTGGCACATCAGAACAGAGATAACTACATTCGATCCTGCCGGTTACTTCCTGATGGACGAACTCTCATTGTTGGGGGCGAAGCGAGTACTTTATCAATCTGGGATTTGGCTACGCCGACTCCTCGGATCAAAGCAGAATTGACTTCGTCAGCACCTGCATGTTATGCTCTGGCTATCAGTCCTGATTCCAAAGTCTGCTTTTCCTGCTGCTCTGATGGAAACATCGCTGTCTGGGATCTTCACAATCAGACTCTGGTTAGGTATGGAGCTGGGGAAGGTGATATAAAAAAAAGCTAATTTATGAACCTGTTATTAAAAACCAAAACAGCAATAAATGCCATCTATTAGTTTAATCAGTATGCTGACCAGGTTGATATCAGGCAAACTTCTCCAACTTTGGGTTTAGATTAACTGGTGAGGTGTGAATGTGAGTACAAAGGTTTGTTTGTCTCTCTGTGTTAGCCCTGCGACAGACTGGGATTATATATGGGAATTCTAAATGTCATGTTAATTTGGACCTCTGACCTCGTCTTTAAGGTCAAGTAAGGTCAAATTTCCATAAAATGTCTTTTATCTTTAAAACTATGCTTAAAATTCTACTGCCTTTATTTGTATTGGCAATATTTATATGGTATATGGGGATTCTAAATATCACGTAGTTTGCATCCAAATATCATGTCACATTTGACCTCTGATCTCACTTTTACATTTCACATCTGTCTTTCTTTCAAAGTATAGCACCAGTCAAAAGTTTGGAAACACCTTCTCATTCAGTGTTTTTATTATAATTTTTTTTCTTACATTGTAAATTAATACTGAAGTCATCCAGACTGTGAAGGAACACATTAGGAATCATGTAGGAATCATCACACTCTTGGTATTCTTTCAGTCAATTCAGTGTATTTATATAGCGCCAAATCACAACAAACAGTCGCCTCAAGGTGCTTTATTGTAAGGTAAAGACCCTACAATAATACAGAGAAAACCCAACAGTCAAAACAACCCCCTACGAGCAAGCATTTGGTGACAGTGGGAAGGAAAAACTCCCTTTTAACAGGAAGAAACCTCCAGCAGAACCAGGCTCAGGGAGGGGCAGTCATCTGCTGAGGGCGGGCTGAGGGGGGAGAGAGACAGGACAAAGAGCACACTGTGGAAGAGAGTCGGAGATTAATAATAACTAATGATTAAATGCAGGATGGGGTATAAACAGGTAATCACATGAAATGGTTTTCAGACTTGAAGGACTTCCCAGAGGTGCTGAGCACTTGGCTGCTTTGCCTTCACTCTGCGGTCCAACTGATCCCAAACCATCTCACTTGGGTTTAGATCAGGTGATTGTGGAGGCCAGGTCTTCTGATGTAACACTGCATCACCCTCTTGCTTGGTCAAATATTCCTTACATAGCCTAGAGGCATGTTTGGGGTTATTTTCCAGTTGAAAACCAAATGATGGTCCCACTAAGTACAAACCAGATGGGATGGCATGTCGCTGCAGAATGCTGTGGGTAGCCATGCTGGTTTAGTGTGCCTTGGATTTTGAATAAATCACCAACAGTGCCACCAGCAAAGCCCCCCCAGCTGTTAACTGAAAGCCAGTCCAGATGACTACCTCATAAAGCTGACTGAGAAAATGCCAAGATGTGCTAAGCAAGAAGTGCCTCATTTGAAGAATCTACAATATAAAACATATTCTGGTTTGTTTAACCCTTTTTGTTTACTAAATAATTCCATATGTATTTCTTCATAGCTGACTTCAGTATTAATCAAGGATGCAGACAATTTTAAAAAAATGAAAAACCACTGAATGAGAAGGTGTGTTTTGGACTGGCACTGTATATAACACCAAAACGTACTGTCGAGAGAGAGAATGAGCTGCCTAATTAGTTAGTAATATACTGCATATACACTATATTGCCAAAAGTATTCACTCATCCATCCAAATCATTGAATTCAGGTGTTCCAGTCACTTCCACGGCCACAGGTGTATAAACCAAGCACCTAGACATGCAGACTGCTTCTGTAAACATTTGTGAAAGAACGGGTCGCTCTCAGGAGCTCAGTGAATTCCAGCATCTTACCGTGATAGGATGCCACCTGTGCAACAAGTCCAGTCAAAAAATGTTCTCACTATTAAATATTCCACAGTCAGCTGTTAATGGGATTATAACAAAGTGGAAGCGATTGAGAACAACAGCAACTCAGCAATGAAGTGGTAGTGCACAAAGCACAAACCGTGATAGGATGCCACCTGTGCAACAAGTCCAGTCGTGAAACTTTCTCACTACTAAATATTGCACAGTCATCTGTGAAGTGGCAGGCCATGTAAAATGACAGCGGGGTCAGCGGATGCTGAGACGCATAATGTACAGAGGTCGCTAACCTTCTGCAGGGTCAATCGCTACAGACCTCCAAATTTCATGTGGACTTCAGATTAGCTTAAGAACAGTGCGTTGAGAGCTTCACGAAATGGGTTTCCATAGCTGAGCAGCTGCATCCAAGCCTTACATCACCAAGTGCAATGCAAAGTGTCAGATGCAGTGGTATAAAGCATGCCACCACTGGACTATAGAGCAGTGGAGACGTATCCATTAGATACAATCTAATGGATGAGTCTGGGTGTGGCGGCTGCCAGGAGAACAGTACCTGTCTGACTGCAGTGTGCCAAGTATAAAGTTTGGTGGAGGGGGGGATTATGGTGTGGGGGTGTTTTTCAGGAGTTGGGCTCGGCCCCTTAGTTCCAGTGAAAGGAACTCTTAATGCTTCAGCAT
>JASGAU010380958.1:0-14483 GCA_030220045.1 Australoheros facetus
TATATATATATATATATATATATATCACCACGTGTAAAACCAACAATGTAAGTAAGCAATTTAACAATTGTTCTAAACTACTTTAAATATTAACATTTAAAAAAGACATGAAGTGACATGTTATACTTAATTTACAGACCTGATTACACCACCTCAGCTCACCTCTTTTCACTCTGTTTATACACCACTCTGCATTTAATCATTAGTTATTAATCTGGCAGATGACCCCCCCTCCCTGAGCCTGGTTCTGTTGGAGGTTTCTTCCTGTTAAAAGGGAGTTTTTCCTTCCCACTGTCACCAAGTGCTGCTCATAGGGGGTCGTTATGATTGTTGGGTTTTCCCTGTAATTATTGTAGGGTCTTTACCTGAAAATATAAAGCGGCTTGAGGCGACTGTTTGTTGTGATTTGGTGCTATATGAATAAAATTGAATTGACATCCAGTTGTGGGAAATAACTAAATTCTAACAGCTGTTAATGAGAAGATCCAAATGAATCAGTGAAAACACAAAGAAGGAAATCTTTCATCGTTGACTTGTGTGTTGATCAGATCAGTGTGTGGTGGCACCGTGGCAGCCTGAAGACTCAAGGGTCTGCTGTACTGACCAGGTGTTACTGGAAATGCAAAAATATGAAGGATCAGACTTCAGACTGTTTTTGGCTTTTGTTGAATTTGGGTCATTTTGAGGGGCTTCCAATTCATTGTTAATGTTCCACCCCCAAAACCTCAGATGGACAGAATTTACTTCACTTCACATAATGTTACACCATAAATATATGACCACTCTATGAGGTACACCTGTTCAACTGCTCTTCAATGCAAATATCTAACTGGCCAATCACATGGCAGCAACTCAATCCATTTAGGCAAGCAGACGTGGTCATGTCGACCTGCTGACGCTCGGACTGAGCATCAGAATGGGGAAGAAATGGGATTTAATTGAGTTTGAACGTGGCAGAAACTGCAGTTCACACAGGCTCAAAAACTGGACTCTAGTCAACTAGAGAAATAGTTCCTGTTCTGAGTCTCAGTTTCAGATGGTAGGGCCAGAATCTGCTGTAACAACATGAAAGCATGGACCCATCCTGCCTTGTGCCAGTGGTTCAGGCTGCTGCCGGTGTGATGGTGTGAGCATCGTTTAAACACCACAGACTGCCTGAGTATTGTTGCTGACCATGTCCATCCCTTTATGACCACAGGGTACCATCTTCTAGCAGGATAAAACACCATGTCACAAAGCTCAAATCATCTCAAACTGGTTTCGTGAACATGATGGATGGTCACCAAATGTCCCGAATGTCTCTCATCACACACCCACTCTGACACACACAGACATGCTGTAGATATCAGCATGACCCCGCTGCTTTATCACCGCTGACAGCTGACAGCCTCTTAGCAGCCTGTCACTGTGTGTGTGTGTGTGTGTGTGTGTGTGTCCTCTTAAAGGTCACACTGGTTTGTTCAGCGTGAGATAAACTCAATCAAATCCTGAGCTGCTTATCAAAATATTTGTGGACAAATGTCATCGACTCAGAATGAATGCCCGGGTTAACGTACTGATTGATCTTCCTTTAGCGCCCAGCTGCAGAGGACGAGCTTTTTGGGACTGGAGGCTTTTGGAAGCGTCCCTTTCTTATCTGCTTGTAGGTAAACAGTGCATGATGAGTGCAGGAGAAGGCTCGGATTCGTCTAAATGTAATCTTGAACCCACCGGCTATCATCTGAAGACCATTTCACTTTTTATTAGCTGCATTTCTAAACACTGACCGATGCACAGGACAGGAAGTCTTGGGCCAGATATCTGCCGGCTACACTGGAAGCCCTGAAAACATGTCCACTCACCCCAGTGAGTTCCCAGACAGGAGCATGAGTTAAAAACATATTCCTGCAGATGTGAACATGCACTGTACAGAACACATCTGCAAGTAATGTGGTTCACATATTGCTAAGATTTCAGCTGGATGTAAATGACATCTGTACAGATTGGATGCATTAAGACAAGTTCTAATATGATCGAGAACTGCCGCTCTCTAGACCTTCGGTTTCATTGGGAGTGCATGTAATATAGTCCAGAATGAATGCAACCCTGTGGAGCTATGGCCCAAAAATGAATCCTTATTCTTCCATTAATTCAAGTTTTCAGTTGTAATAAGTAAGTTTGAGCCAACTTTATAGCGTTCACTATTAGGATTTCTGGCAGCAGTCAGTTTTACAGCCTAAACAAGGCAGAGTCGTTTTGGAAGTTGGAGGATGGCATAGTTTGTGTCCTGATGAGGCTGCTGGCTTTTTTTTAACTACTTCTTTAGGTTTAGGCACTAAAACTAAACCTAACTGTGGCAACATTTAGGCACCTTGTGTGCAAATGAGTCAGTTTTAATAAAACTGATGCCCCAACACTTGTGAATGGGCTTGTTTGGAAATCTGCAAGATTTTCCCTTTTGCAAAAATGATGATTTTCCGGTTCTACAAACTTGCAAATCTGATCTGTAAACTGAGAAACTTGTGGATACTCACAGAGATCAGACTACACTGTAACCCAGGAAAGGTCAAGTTTACAATGGGTAAAAAAAAGATGTTTGGTAGATCTTTGCACATATTTTCCTGTGATTGGCAAAGGTGTCTAGTTATGTTCTAAAAACTATAAACCCCTCCCATCTGGAACTCTTTGAATATTAAAAACACTGCCAAGAATTCCTTGCAGGGTGTGTCTGAAGCTCCTCTGAATTACAACATTTGTTACTTTTCAGCAAAAACATGATGTGTCTGCACCCACATGCTGCAGCTGCAGCATCAAGGAAAACACGTGCTCTGAGCGACTTTGATCGCTGAGAGGAGATAAATGTTAGTGCACGGTCACAGGTGTTTATCTACACTAGTGCTGATTAACACTCGTATCTAATGAGCGTTACGGATGTGAGAGAAAAGAAAACTGTGTTAAACCACCCTGAGCTCTGCAGGACGATGCTCATGTTTGCCTTTTTCAGGAATAAATATACCCAAATAAGGCCCACAGAATCACTCAGTAACTCCATGAGACTGTGTGTGTGTGTGTGTGTGTGTGTGTGTGTGTCAGTGACTGTGGTATTCCAGCTGAAATTCATTATCCTGCAGACTGAGATATCTAAACAGAATGGCTCGGCCCGCTCATACCGTGACTGAAACAACATACCTCCTCTAATCAATAAAGACTGTGTGATTTGGGAAAATATCCTCTGAGAGCGACGGGGGGGCTCAGCCAAGGAAAAGCACTCTGAACGTCTTTAGAGCCGGACTTCGAGTCACTGCCTTGCTGGCTTGTGAAAACGTAAAAGTTAAACATTAGGCATGTTCATAAGTTATGTGCAACTTTCTGTATTTATTCATCTGAAGGATATTTAGAGGTGATTATATCCCCCCCAAAAAAGAGGAAAACTCAACACAACCTGAGGACATAATATGCTGACTTTTAGTCCCTCGGATTAAAGGATACAGGAGTGTAATATAAACGGGTATTCTGCTCACTCAGTTCTGTAATTTCATAAAGCTGGTGGACTCCCAAGAGACGTATTTTAAAAGAATTATTAGGATATCCTGATGCTTTAACTCTAAAACACCGGATCCTACATTTACCATAATGCAGTACTTCAGCATCTTTCCACATCTGCAGTCTGTAACACTGTGGTTCTGATATGAATCTACTGACAGTCACGATGATGTGTTGGGGGTTATGTTGTCATGATCGACAAAACACAACAGAAGGCATCACAGAACTGTTTTCACTGGCTGTGCTGCACTAAAGGGCAACATAAACAGAGACAGTCGGCCTTCAAATGGTCCCTTTAGCTCTCACGAGTGTTCAGTGGGGTTGAGGTCAGGACTGCAGGCAGACCTCCAAATAAACCAGAACCTCAGAACAAGAGTCAATAGCAGAACAGGCTGTTTAGCGTTGGCAGAAAAAACTTTTTCAACCCACACACTCAACTCTGCTGCTCAACCCACAAATGCATTTTCCTTATAAATGTGGCTCCACTTAAGGGGAAATAAACAGGTTTTCGAACGGTATCAGATTTGTTGCCAAGAAGCATCAATACAACAAAAAATTCCTTACTTTTTTGTGCTGTTTATGTCCCATTCTAAGTTTGACCTGATCGATGTCTAAAGACGTGCTACATCTGTGTGTCATTTATAGACGTGAACTGGGTCTAAATGGGTCTGCTGGTCTCAGCTTTTCTGGAAAATAAATTACACATGTTGTTTGGGTAGGTTATCCACCACTAATCCAGTGATAATCCAACTGGCTAACTCATACAGTATGGATTATTTACGCTGCTTTATTCTGCCCACAGTTGCTGTGCATCTGCAAGCTGCTTTGCAACCCAGCCCCTTCTGTTTTATGCTGCATCTTTAGCTATCAATCAAACCCCACATTGTATCAGTACACCCATTCCACCTGAAATACTACACCTGTAGTATTGTCAATGACTTCTACAGTAAACTATCTAGCAGAAAAGCCTAAAACCCCAGTCGGAGATAACAGGCATCACAACGGCATTCTCAGCTTCCTGCTTCAGGCTCTGTGCACACTCACATAACAGGAGGCATTTTGAGGGTCATGTGATTCTTCTTCTACACAAAATGATCCCTGTGAGCGCCGCTTACTCCAATCAGAGAGATAATCATAATGATGACGATAAAATCGTGATTAAAAATCTATCAAGAACATAAAAATATGACAGTAAAATGCAACACTGTTGCAAATAAGACTAAATTAATGCTGCAAAAGATCATTAATCTTGGGATTTATCACACAGAGCGGTAAAATAAACATTTTAATTCAAGTTAATAATTTTTATCGCTCAGTGCTGCTGTTTATTTCTAAGGTGAGGGCTGATACATTTAAATATTAAATATTACTGTAACACAGCCTAAAAAGGAGACGTGGAAATCATTTTAGTTTTTTGGCAGCTCAAATTAAAATGAACTTTATTGACTGAGCAGGTCTGAACGGGTTTTGTTCTGCGTTCTAGTCGCTGCAATTCGAGCAGCGTAAAAGAGACTCAGCAGCAGATTCGAATCAACAGTCCTGTTACAATGTCACCCACAGTTCGCTCTTCACTGCGTGGCTTTAGTGAGGTATACGGCTTTAAAGCTCGCACATATAAAACATTTCCCCCAGCAGAAAATCTATATTGCAATTAATACGTGCTGTAAATAAAAGAAGCAGTGAAAATGTGGCACTTCAGCCACTTTTAAACCAAAACTCGGAACATAAACTGCTGGTTATGTGTTCAGACACTTTCATGACTGGAGAAAACTCACGGCTAAGTTAGCCAAATCATCCGGAGTTTGGATGAAACAGAAGACTTTTTGCTCACGACAGTATTTACGGGAGCTAGCTTTATTATTTTTAGCTCAGGGGCGGCTGATCCTGAAAGTGCGCAAAAAAATCATCAATCAGTTCTTCAGAAACTGGCAATAAAAAGCATTTTAAAAGTATCATGATTTAATATCGTGTTGGAGGTTTTTCAGGTTGAGCACACATTTCAGTCACAGATTAAAACTCATTAAAAATATTTAACCTGAGCTGAGCCCTCACTGTGACCTCTGACCCCGGTTTAAAACATCACTTATACAAAACAAAGTGTGTCAGTTTTTTTATGGTTGTTTGACGGTAAAAAGAAGACATAAAGAGAGACGTAAAATCTGAAGCGAGGCGTCCTGCTGGAGTCGGGGTCAAACACGGAGAGCTGTGCTAACGCCAGTCTGAGCACGCCACAAAATGAAAGCATGATTGTATTCAAAAGCACCCAGGAAAACACATTATTCACATTCTTGTCCTATTTTACAGCCGTTTGGCCTCCATCCCAGAATAACCTTCACACACACACACACACACACACACACACACACACACACACACACACACACACACCAGCCTGGTGATTTGCATTTTAATAAAATGAGGCCAGGATGGCTGTAAGGACTGAAGGGGCATCATTAGTCTGGTTCAGTCATGTTAAAGTTTATTGGCGTAAACTCTACAATAAAAAAGAGAGTAACTTTTTTTTATTTAAGCACATCGTACCCGGATAACACTGAATGTTTGGCCCAAATGTGCCCCCCCATCTACAGCTTTCTCTGGGACATGTTTGGCCTTGACTGATGGCGACTCAACTTACCCAGAGGTCCATGAGCCAGATGTCAGGTATGTTGTGACATCTGGGCCACACAGCACTAGCCAGCACCATAACTGAGCCACAAGTACCAAAAATGGCCCAAATTGGGCCCGCATCCCTCTGCTGCCTGGGATGATTCTTGGCAGTGGAGCAGCAGCTGGTGAGGAGCTCAGTGAAGATCTTCCCTGAGCGGAAAACGGTCCTCTTTCTACCATATAGTGCAACACTCTCCTTCCTGACATAGCTGTAGGTGTTACTGATTATTGGCACATCAAGTGATTTATTTATTTAGAATTGGTTTTAGGGCAAAAAGCCTCGACACACAGTGAAGCCTGAAAGCACAGACTGCACATAAAGAAATGGATGTAGCCACCACAGCATCACCTGATTTTAAAGCCTCAAGCTGAGTGTTTTGGGGTTTTTTGCCGAGGTTTTCCCACACACAGGTTTATTTTGCAATCCTTCTCATCTCACGTTTCCATGCAGTCTCGCTGGTCAGGTTTCTGCCGTGGTAGTTGATGATGTCATTTTAGCAGTTCCCAGCCTTGATTCCTGGGGTCGGACAGACTTTAACTCCGCTTCATGGATCACATGAAAATCCATCATAAAACACATAAACTCACATAAAATCCATCCATAGGATGAGCAAATCACTGAGGAGGCAGCTGATCATTGCTCCAGAATACATTGTCAGAAATATATTGTATTATTTATTCATTTCCATTCAAATATTTTAGTCTGCTTATCCAGCCCAAGGGGGTGGGGGCTGGAGCCTAGCCCGAATGCCATAGGGCAAAACATGCTCACTTATTTTATAAAAGCAAACTACACATACACATGTATATACAAACACAATCATGCCCAACCCATGGGAAAAACTGTGGCCATCCTGGTGTTTTGAACCCAGTCGTGATGAGTGAGGATGGATTATATTCTGCTGCATCCTTTTTTCTGCCTCTAATCGAACCATAATTTACCAAATGAACATCGTATTCTGTTTAATAAGACTTGAAACTAGTGAATGAAATCATAAACTCATCAGGAAAGTGTGCACTGAGCCCATAAATCAACAGAGAAGTTGACTCTTGCATCCACAGACGTCTATACAGACAAACTTGCGACCAGAGTCGCTGCCCCCTGCTGGCCATTCGAAAAAGCGCACTTCCACAGTGGCTTCACCTTTCTCACCTGACAGCTACATCGTCGTTTACAACCTAGGCTCGAAAGGAAGGAAGCAGCCACTGCTTTTAGAGCTTGCTCCATGCCAGGAAGTTAAATATCATAGCCTCATTAACTCAGATTTTGACCCTCTTTTTTTTTTTTTAAATAATCTGTTTCATACAATACACCAAAATATATGCAAGTGCGACTAAAACTGCTGGAGTGCCCCTTCATGTCATGTGCAGCACAGGTTACAAACTGACATAAACACCAGGCCTCGCACTTCCCGTCTCCTACCTTGGAGATGATGAGCGGCTCTCCATGCTCCAGGCCACCCTGTAGGGTGAAGCCCCACGGCGCTCCTCCCTGCAGCCGGGCCTCCACCAGCACCCAGCCGCCTCTTTCTCCTCCACCGCCCGCCGCCTGCTGGAGCCCCGCCCGGCCACCGTTCTCCATGCCCGGCCAGGGGGAGCGCTCACTCCCGGCTCCTCTGTCTTCAGCCTGAGGTGGAAGAGGAGGTTTAGGAGGACAGGGGGGAACCGGTACGAAGAAAACGAGCTCTTCTTCACGAGCGCATTGCCGTCATTCATTTATAACTCCTCGTTAAGGGCAAATAAAGCAGGAGGTGTCCGCGCACCGAGCCGCGTTTCCTGCAAAGTGCATTCCTGGAGCGCGCAGCGCGGCGGATCCACCGGCGGAGAAACTCCTGAAAAAAACACCCCGAAACCGCTCCGGTGAAGTCTGAAGAGAGTTAGAAAGTTTACAGAGAGGAGAAGGCCTTCAAACTTCGACATGAACGAGGGCAGACCAAATCAAATCTGCTCAAACACAGATCCAAACCCACTCTGTGTGAGTGTGTGTGCGCCTCTCTCCCGAAAATCAGTTTAGCATCACAATAGGATTTACTGCGACTCACTGAGCGAAGAGAAAGGAGAGAGACAGAGGGAGGGAGGGAGGGAGGGAGAGGTAGGAAAGGAAAGGAAAGGAAAGGAAAGGAAAGGAAAGGAAAGATGGAAGAGAGGAAACAGAAACTCTTACAGAAAGGAGAGTTTAAAAATAAAAAGAGTGTGAAAAAAAACTGTTTCCTATGTGTGTGTCTGTGTGTGTGCTGATGAGCATTAACCCAATCCTTCACAAGTGAATCTGAAGCCGTTTCTATTCACACAGGAGCCAGATTAGTGGGTTTAAACCAGATTAAACTTCCTGGTGGATCAAATCGTTTACACGCTTAACAGTAAACTGACAATAAGCCAGGATACAGGCTTATTTATTTATCCACAAAGCTGGGAAATTCCCACGTAATAACAGCCAAAACACATTAAACACATCCCATGAAGACAACTTAAAATACACAATTAAATAAGAGCGACTATATTTTCCCCTTTGTCACAGCTGTTAAAAGTTAAACACAACGATGAAAGAATGTATCCAAACAAACGTGGCTGTGAGGTAACAAACTAACTTGCAATCAAAATAAACACAACAAAGTAACAAACTTAACAACATCACATCTCTGCGTAAGCAAAGACTGGGAGGGTGTTCACCTCCCTGGCCTCAGGATCACATCTTTGTTCTTGGGTGGATGATGTGGTCCTTTTGGCTTCATTATCCTCCGAGTCAGAAAAGGGTGGAGCGCCCACTCTGAGTGGGGGAGAAGTTGTTGGGAAAAGTGGAGGAGCGTCTCGGGGTCTTCTTCACAAGCAGAGGACGAGTGGAGGGGGTGTCTGCGGATGCTTTGCAGGTTTGTTGTGGTGAACAGAGAGCTGTTGGTTTACTGGCCAGTCTGTGTTCCTGCCCTCATCTGTGACCACGATGAGGGCAGGAACACAGGAATGAGATCGCTGATACAAGCAGCAGGAATGAGCTTCTTCCAACAGCTGTCTGGGCTCAGCCGCGAGAGGCGTCCACACATGAAAAGATGCTAGGATCCCTCTTGGGAGCCTTCTTGGTGGATCCACACCAGAGAGGCTGGACCTCTTGGTTGCCTTGCCTCGATGTCCCATTGGAAGAGTTGGAGGAGGCAGCTGGGATAAGGTCTGGACATCTCTGAGCGGTGCCAGGAGACTGTGGTTTGTGCCCGATTTGGACTTTTGTGTTACTTTTACTTGTGGGTTACATTAAAGCATTAAAGCCTCCTTGGTTACTTTTTGTCACCTCTCACAGCATTAACTCTGAGTGTAGAAAAATGATGCAGCCAGTGTGTTTAAATGTGACAGCAAACTTTAAAGTCATCCATATGTGGTGAGCTGGTAGGCGGGGCAGCAGCAGAGTTTCAGCCTGAGCTGGGTGCGTTAAGCATTTGGGAATGTGGTTTCAGTGAATATCATCAAGTGTATCCTCTAACAAGGGGTCAGAGGTCACCGAGATTACTATTAAGAGCAGAGAATGAAAAGGTTTCAGATGACACAGTGACGTTTTTCACCTGAGTGAAGTCTGCAGGTCAAACAGGTGGCAGGTGAGTCAGACAGCAGGTTTCATTGTGAGCCTGTCTGCAGCTCCTCTGTGTCTCACTCTCAGGGAAATCTTTGAAACTGGAGAGCATCGTTCACCATTCAGAGTTTATACTGAACCAGCACTGAGAGATGCATTCAAATCAAACTCCCCAGAATGACTGCATCACCCACAGGGCTGCAGTTTCTGAAGCATGACAGATGCAGTACATGGAAGCCGAGGAGACTGCAGTGTTTAAAGACCGCCATCTAGTGGAAGATGGGAGAAATACAACCGCTTCATACCAAAAACCCTGTAAAATATATATATATATATATATATTTTTTTTATTCATCTTGAGTGCACTGATGATCGTGTGGAGCTCTAGTGCGCACTTTCCTTTTAATTTAATATTCCAGTAAAGATTTATTAATTTTACATGATTTTTCCCCATCTGCTGCTTTCATTACTTTTTGTGCTTTGAGCTCACTGCTCCCCCATTAACTCCAAAACTGTCCCTTTAACACACTTGTGTGTTGCAGTCTTTATTTGAACTCTCAGCTCGCTGCACTCGTCTTCCAGCACTTTCAGAAAGTTCAGAGCTCAGGTTAAAGCAGGTCTGATGTGCTGAATAACAAAATGAAACCAAGATGCAATCATAAGAAAAAAAGTGAAGTAATCTTGTACGTTTATTTGAACGTCCACAGTTCCTGTGATTCTGATAAGGCACCGAGTCGAATTTAAACAAACACAACAACAAAAAGCAGAAATTCTTATGTACTAATAATAAAACTGTTAACTGCAGCTTGTGCTACAAATGATAATTATTGCATCAAAACATTTTAGATTTTCCAGAAAGAAAAAACAAAACAAAATAAGTTTCCTCAACATTTTTACATGTTTAAGACAAACAAGTGTTGATAAGTTTATAAAATGTTAACACCTGAAATTTCCAACAAAAGTAACGTTTCAGGATCATATCTGTAAAAAAACAAAAAAAAAGGGGTAAATAAATTAAATATTATAACACATTAAGATTATAAAGCACACATTAAAAGTGTGATTACATGTCCACAGATCTGTGGTCAGTCACTGCTGACAGCGCAGATCTTCAAAAGTGCTGAACCCGCCCTTTTATAACTTTGGCTCTTTAAAGGCCTCTTCATCGCTGAACCCTTCACATCTGAGCATCACCTGCGAATGTCTCTAAATACCCAACACGAACGCGCTGAAACTCATTTGAAGTGGTGGATGAGGCAGTTTGGGACGCGTCTCTTGGCTGTGGGATGACTCCGTAATCTGGGCACAGGTGAACGTTAAACCTTCTCCTCAGATCTCGTGCAGTAATGCTGCGGAGTTTGTCATCTGTGACGTCCCTGAATGATCCAGAAGAGCCTCGTGAACTTTTAATGAACAGGTGCAGATTTAAGGAGCCCGGCAGCAAAACATAAACGTTTAATTAGAGTTTGTCACGCGTCTGCTCGGAAAACGGTGTTTTTTCCCTTTGGAACTTATTTTAAAATGTTTTTATAGCATTTATAAAGAATTTGGTGGCATTTCTCAGCACCGGCTGAATGTATCAGGGTTAAGTGTTAATTGTGCAAATGACAGAATTCCCAGCAGGCGCTGCCGGATAAATTCAGCTGCTGGGAGGATTTCCATCTTCAGCAGCAGCAAAGTGTTCAGACTGACACACAAACAGGTACAGAGGTCAGCAAACCAGGGGCGAGTCCAGGATCTTTAAAATGTGTGTGTGTGTGGGGGGGGGGGGTTTTAAGAAAAAGTACTTTTGTATTGTAATGAATGTATTGTGTTATACTGATATTAATTGTGGGGTTTGGGGATGGTAGGCAGAGGACTCACACACAGAGTTTCTTAGCAGCTATAAAAGGTGCTTTCAGTGCATATTACCATATTAATTAAATAGTTACATTTATAGTTACATTACGCTTTTCCCAGGAATGGGGGGGCGTACAGGGTGTTCCTTATAGGACAAAAATTTGGGGGACAATATTTTTGTTGAAAGGGGTGGGGGCACCTCCAAAGGCTAATGTTTGAACAGCCAAACTGGCCTCACTGTAATAAAAGCTGAAGGACATCCGCGCTCTCTTATTTCAGTTTGTACACATTATTGATGCTACAGCTGTGAAAGCTAAAATAAAAGCAGGTGTAATGATTATTTTAGCCGCTTGGCTCATTTCTGAACAGGAAGTGAAATGGCTCCTTTAGATCAGGCAAATAACTAAACATCCTCCGACATGCTGTGAATCGTCTCGATTATCTTCTTCTTCAGCTTCCTCACTTTGTCTGGCGGCGTCTCGTTCAGACACTCCTCCACGTACTTCAGGAACCCCGTGTGCGGCGACGCAGTTTGGGTGTGACAGAGCGTCCTCATGAAGCTCAGCATCTCGCCGGCAGTCGCCCGGTGGCTCGCCCGCTTGCGTCCCGACACTCTGCTGTCTGTGTGGGAGGAAGACGTGGAAGGGGAGGGGGACGGGGATGGGGAGGAGTGCTGGGAGTCTGGGGGTGTAGGTGAGGGCGGGGCTTTGAGACCACGAGTGCTGATGCTCAGCTTGGAGGGGGTTTGGTTAGTGGCGTGGTAGTGTAAGGCGGGGGGAGGGGCTTGGCTGTCCAGGCGGAGGAGGCCGGAGTCCTGCAGCTGGCAGAAGTGGACGCCTTCGGGCTGCTCGTCTTCATCGCAGGAGTCGCAGAGGAACATGAGATCGCGGTAGTGCTTCCACTTCGGGAGGTAAAAGTCCTCCGAGCCGCACGTCTTGTTGGAGCTCACGGCCTTGTGTTCACGTTGGAAGATGGTCCGCAGGTTCCTGAACTTTGTCTTTATGTCTTCCACTGAAGGACGAGGAACAACAGAGATGCTGTGAGCTGGGATTAAATCCCCATCTGGTGACTGCACTACAGCAGCACCTGTGTTACCTGTGAACGGGACCGGCTCGCTGTCTGACAGGATGCTGCTCAGCGTCTCCAGCAGGCTCTGTCTCAGCAGACGGTTCCTGTAACTCTCCGACTTGTGGTTCCACAAACAGCTGTGCTCTGGAACAAAAGAAAAACCATCAACTCTCACATTGAAGTGTGTGTGTGTGTGTGTGTGTGGGGGGGGGGCTAAACACTGATGATCAGCGGTGCCACCTACCAGAGTAAAATGAGATGAGCTGCTGAACTTTGGTCTCGCTCCAGAGGCAGCGGGAGTCTGCGCTCAGTCGGCCGTCTGGCTGAACTGAGCTGTTTGTGGAGAAATTTAAAGGGGAGGGGTTCGTGCAGGATCTGGTGTCTGGCAGTGAAGTGGATGGAGAAACTGGCAAAGTGGCTGATTGGCTGGCTAGTTTGAGATTATCTGGAGTCGTGGAGAGGAAGATTTGGTAGCCTACACTTTTGGCGTCGCTCTGTGTGGAGTTGGAGGGGGCGGAGGTGGTACTGTGCTTGATGCCGTTGGCGTGGTTGGAGCTGGAGGAGAAGCTGCTCAGGGTGGAGGATGGCGTCTGGTTTCCGTGTTCCCGATCCTTGTCTTCTTGCGGCGTCAGTATCTGCAGGTCGTCTGAGCCGTCGTCTTCGTCGCAGGCCTCGCAGAGGAAGAGCAGCTGCTGGTAGTGTTTCCACTTGGACACGTAGGGTTTGTCGGACGCCCTGCTCGCCTGGACCGCCTTGTACTCGCGGTTAAAAACGGTCCGAAGGTTCTTGAACTTGCACTTTATGTCTTCGACTGCAAATACAGAGACTCAGAAATCACTTTCTATGGAACATAATGTGGAACATTCAGCAGCTAAAAGCTTCTGCAGACCGGAGAACACAAACAGGACGATCGTGCTGCTGCGTGAGTGTATGTAGACACCGACACTCCTCCAGATTCCTAACTGCACCGCATCACTGTGTGTGTATATTTCAGCTGGCTTTAAAATGAAATATACTTATATAACAGTTGTGGGACTACTTAAAGGAACAATCTGGGAAATACAGTGAGATGAGAGGAGTGGTACTCTGTGTTTCCCAAAGATTTACATTCTTGCGGAAATGGTACTCTTACTCTTAAATACATTTTTAAAATTATATCCATATATAGATGCTACAGTGGAAATCTTAATTACAGAGTACTCTGAGACACAAACGATGGAGAAGTTAGAGCTCTAAGGGGCTCTAACTGCGGTCATGGTGGGCCTAGAGCCTATCCGGAGGAGCCATTCCACTTCCTGTGTGCAGCAAAGGGACATTTACTCCCAAAAAAGGCAGTGGGTGGAGCTAAAGTGGCTAATAATTAATGTTTTTAGACAAAAAAAATGTTAGTTCTCACAAAGACATTATTGACAATGTTTCCAAACTGATATAAAACGACACACATATCCTTTAGTTTGCCCCCCCCTCCGATGGTGCCACGCTCCAAACATTAACTAGAGGTCGGGTTGTTGTTAAACCACAGCAGAAACTTCCACGTGTACAGAAGCTGCTGCTCAGCTCATGTTGTAAAGGTTTGTGAGGTGTGGTGTCGTCCCAAATACACACTGAAAGAATTTTTATTACAATCAAAGCCTGTAAAAAAACAAAAATGTCCCGCGTTCCCACCGCGTTTCTGTGAACTCCTCCTTTACGTATGAGTGTGGGCGGGTCCTCGTCTGGACACGGAAACCGAAGCGCACAAACGTGGGAGAACACGCTCCCCTTTCTTGTGCTGTAAATACGTTTTAGGGTCCAAACCAAACTACTGCAGCATCTGTGTGCAGCACAGAGG
>JASGAU010380958.1:14507-30957 GCA_030220045.1 Australoheros facetus
AGACGACAAGTACGCACTTTGTGTCCTTTTATCTGTGATATGAACCGATACAAAGCAGCAAGTTCAGCCTTAGAGCCCAACCTAATTCACAGCCGTGAAAACTCCTGTAATACACACCATGCAGTGAAACAGCAGCAGAAAACTTTACATTGAGACGGCAGAGTCACGCCTTTCAGCCACTTTCATCACGCGTTCTTGGTTCGAGACCAGCTAGCTTGCAGGGCCCGAGTTTAGACCCGTTTATCGGCCGAGCACCGAGTGCGTTCGTGGTGGATAAAACCGTTTAACGGTTCAAATACTGGCATGTAATACCAGCTTGTACCACAAGATGGGGCAGTGAGCCAATGTAACCTGGTAAAACGCCCCCTGGTGGTGAAATTTACATACAGAAATTACAAAAAGTAGCTTTAAAGCTGGGACTGTTTACTTAGGGGACACGAGCCTGCAAATCGTTAGCCTAATAGCATAATGGCCTAAGTCATATTTTGAGATACCTACCTAATTCTACTCTGCTAACAGTGTAGATTCATTTAGATAGATCTCTCAGTTTTGGCCAAAATATGACTTAGGCCATTATGCTATCAGGCTAACGAAATACTGAGGTGTGAAATTATAAAAATAGAAACGTGTTTAAAAAGGTGACAAACCCCTCGTGGGCTTGCAGGAGAAAACAAATGAGAAAATGTGCAAATCCTGACTTTAATGAACTGCAGTAAAGACAGAGTCATGTTTACCTGAGAAAGACACCGTGTGGTCGGACAGCTGGCTCCTCAGAGCCTCCAGCAGCCTCAGTCTGAGCTGACGGTTGTTGTGGTTTTCAGACTTCTTGTTCCAGAGACAGTTGTGCTCTGTGAAGAAAAAAAAAACCCCCCACCCGTCAGCTGTGAAACTACTTAAAAGGTTACTGATCCGGAGGTTTTTGTCTGTGTGTGTACCGCTCTTTGAAACTGGAACAGATCTTTTACCAGAGTAGAAAGAAATCAGAGCTCGCTCCCTCTCTTCAGTCCAGTAACATTTAATCATGACGCTGGAGGGGATGCAGGAGGACGAGGCGGAAGCGGACGAGGTGGACGGGGTGGGAAGAAAGGAGATGATGAGTCCCGGGGAGGCGAGGACGGGTGGGCCCTCTTCCTGCGGAACGGTCAGCGGCGACAGCGGCGGTTCGCAGGCGGTGGCGTCGTCCTGGTCCCAGCAGCCCTGCAGGAACATGAGCTGATGGTAGTGCTTCCACTGCGGCACGAACTCGTCGTCCGGGTTGCACACCTTGCTCGCTTTCACCATTTTGTACTGGCGCTGAAAGGTGGTCCGGAGGTTCTTGAACTTGTTTTTGATGTCCTCCACTGGGAAGAAGAAAAAAAAAAACCAGACGTGTTACAGAGCGATGAAAAGATCTGCAGGAAAATTCAACATGCTTTCATATTTGGAAAACAAACAAACATGTAACGGAGCTAAAGGAAGCTTTGGGATTCAATTTGTGGATGGATGGATCTGCTGTAGAAGAATACAGCCACCCTGAGATGAGGGTTTTCATCATTGCAATACTGATATTTTGAAACTGGGCGTGGCCGCTGACGGTTATTAGCCGATGAGCGGAGCCTGAATAATCCTGCTTTCTGACTCTAATCATGGCAGTGATTTACAGACTTAATATTTTATTGAATAACTTTAATGTTAGAGCCCTTAAAGCGGTTACTGAGGTCACAGAGAAGCGACCTCTATGGAAGCACGATTTGGGCTGAGCCCTGCACTACAAAGAAACACACCCACTGACATTCAGCACGAGCGGTCACACGAAGCCGGTTATCAGCTCGCTAAGTTAACCCACAGCTTCCCCTGCGTGTCCACATGAAAGGGATGGTGTTGGCAGCACGTGACCACAGTTACCGATAGGTGTCCTGGCAGCACAGCGTCTGGTTTTTCAAAGGAAGATCAAACTATATTATGACGAAGTTAAACACACAACACAGGCTGAAAGAAACAGCAGAGGAGAAGTGCTGCAGAGTGAGATCGTATTAAAAGTGTGCGTTTTGAGGAGTTTGGTCACTAAGACTGGAAAACAGCTGCTTTGTTAATAAAGTTGAGCCTATTTTAAGCCGGCAAAAACACAGCGTTTAAGTGAAGCCTTATCAGTGTAACAGCTTTATCACTGAAACACGGGACATTAAATAAATTCATTATATTCTGTTAACTGTAATTTCCCCATTGTGGGATCAATAAAGTATCATCATCATTAAAACGCAGCTTTAGTTTTGATTGTTTCAGCCGCAGCCTCAGTGCTATTTAACAGTCTAAGATTAAAGAATAAATCTAAAAGCTAAATTCAAACTTCAAAATAAAAATAAAGTCAGCAAATACAAATAGCTGCTCTGTTTTAGGATCACATATTTATTTATTTTTTTATTTAAACCTTTATTTAACCAGGCAGACAGGTTAAGAACATCTTATTTGCAACTGTGGCCTGAGAGCTTACAGGCCACAGTTTATTAAAGCTTACAGAACAATAAAGTTGTTGTAAAACAGTTTGCAGCCAGCAGAGGCAAACAAAAATGAATGAATCGACCCTGAAGTTACCTGGATAGGTGGAATCCCGCCTCGTCGTACAGGCCTCAGGTGACCCCGCGCTCTCAGTATTACAAAGGTGGTTCACTTGTTGCATCATCATGGTAACACATGCTGCTGCAGGTTATGGTTGAGATGAGAGATCAACTTATCACCTACTGACCAATCAATACTCTCACGATCCCTCTGACCTCATGGAGAGCAGGAGGAGCTGGAGCCTATCCCAGCTGTCATAGGGCGAGAGGCGGGGTGCACCCTGTACAGGTCGCCAGCCTGTCACAGGGCTAACACAGGGAGACAGGCAACCATCCACATCTGTGGGCAATTTAGAATCACCAATTAACCTGACCCCAGTAACTGCATGTCTTTGGACTGTGGGAGGAAACCCACAGAAACACGGGGAGAACATGCAAACTCCACACAGAGAGGGAGATCCAAATCCAGACCTTCTTGCTGTGAGGCAGAACTGCTAACCACTACGCCACTGTGCTGCCCGTCAAACTTGATCTTTTTTTTATTTAAGATTTATTTTTGGCCTTTAGCCTTTATTGTTGCAGGTTTGTTGCAAATTTGTTGCAGGTACAAAATACATTTCACTGTGCATTGTACTGTGTATAACTGCGCATGTGACAAATACACACTATCTTATCTTATTGTTCAGGACAGAGGAGAGCTGACTCTGCAGCAGATATTGTAGCTCCTTTCTGGTCTTTCTGCTAAATTATAAACACATTAACACACTTTTCCACTCACACACTCTGCGTTATGTGTTTAAATGCTTCTTATTTTTCTAATGTTACAGTTTTATCTTTGTAAAAATCAGTTCCACGTTTGTGATTGGTCAGACGGCACCAACATCACCCCTTTCCTGTAAACATGCTCTTAGCTTAGCGATAAACCCTGTGTTAACTTATCAAGTTGGTAACCACCTTTGTGGCTGCTTATGTTAGGGTAAGTGAAGCCTGATAACCAACAGATAACCTGGTTATTCTGAACTTGTTTCTTAGCACCAGGCACAGAAAAAAAAAACCCTGCTGGCCATCAAAGAGAATGCAGGTTTAAGGTTTCACTTTTCATAACCAGAAGCTACATCAGGTTATCAGTTTGATAACAACAACAGTCACCTATACTGTAAAGGCCTCACAATTATACAATCTGGTGACGACTGGTTTAGCGGTAGCTGAGCTTTATTCTCCTGGGAGGTTTTGGTGGAAATGCAGCTGTAGTAGTAAAAACACCACTGTTTTAGCCTCCAAATGTACCTGTGAATGGGACGGGGGGTGGGAGAGTGGACAGGAGCATCCTCAGTGTTTCCAGAGTCTTCCATCGCAGCTGCCGGTTCTTGTAGCCCTCGGACTTGTGGTTCCACAGACAGCTGTGCTCTGAGAAAGGACAAGAAGAAGAAGAAGTTATACCTGAAATAAAATGATTGGGCACTGCAGCTTTAAAGGGCCTCGAGTGTGATAAACAATCAAATCAGAGACTAACTTTGTGCTCCGCTCTCGAACCAGGCCAACAAAATGTGAAACAGCATTTGCAGGGGTCAAATTGAACTTTTAGATATTTCCTTTAATTTGTCACCATCTTTGTAACAGAAACTCACCAATGTTGCTGTTATTTTTATTGCTGTGGTTGTAGTTTCCCTGTTGAGCTGCTTTCTACTCTCTACTAAGGTTAACTGTTTTCCTTTGGCCGTGTAATTTATATGATGATGGAATTTTAAAAAAAGACATTCCTGTTTGGAAAAGTGTGAGAACATCTGGAGTCATTATTCAGGACATTTCATTCAGCAGTCAGCAGCTGTTTTTGGAAAATATCCACAATATTTATCCATTACAGATTATTCTCACAGCTCTTAATTAACAGCTACCCACTCATTAAAAACAGCTGATTTTAAACCGTTTTTAATGCTTTTATTTGCTATGATAATGTTAGGGACAGAATAATTAGAAAAGTCTGTGTTTTTTTCTCATTTAAATTAAATTAAGCTGCTAAAAATCTGTTTTTATTTCGTCTTTTTAAATTCAAACGTACAGAAAACAGCTCATAAAACACGTGTTTTAACGCATTTCAGCTGAATAACAGCTAACTTGACTTCAGTTGCTGGTCGCCATTGCTGGTCTCTCTCTGCTGTCGCTCACTGCGAACAGACGTTGGTCTCGTCCAGCAACGGTTGCCCACAAATGTTGCAGCTGCCGCCGACATACCGACGAAAAGGGCAACTTTTAAAAACATCCTTTAAGCGCGGTGTGAAACGCGTCCGCCGCGGAGAGTGAGACTTACTGGAGAAAAACGCTATGAGCGCCCGCTCTTTCTCCTCCGTCCAGTACCGCTCCGGAGTGAAGCTGAACGGAGACACCTCCATGTTTGATGTTGCCGTTTGCTCCTTCTCCTACCCGGCTGCACGGTCACGGGACACAGAATCCGAACGCTCATTGGAGGATTCCTGGAGATTCTTAAATAATTACCCATATTGCCCGGTAGAGGCCGCTGCCGGTTAGTGTTGTTCTTTAGTAAACACAAACACGCTCTTACTATTTTATGGATATTTATTTATTTTTCAAATGTGTTTAATATTTTTCAGCTAAGTGATTTAACTGAAGGTGATTTGACTTTTTAAAAAATAACTTAAATAGATTAATAGTAATTCATTATAACTCATATTAAAGGTGGCATTTAAAGGTGAAGAATTCTTGCATTATGGCAGCCAAAACACAGAATATGTCAATAATGGTAAAAAAAAAAAAAAGCTCAGTAGAATTAAAAATGTAAAATAAAGGAGCCCAATAAATAAAAATTTGAATACATGTGTATTTATTAATGTAAAAATCAGGATAATAGAGCTTAATAAAGCAAAAAAAAACCCTGAAAATTATTATAGAGTAGCTTAATAACATGGAATATGATGAAAAAACTGCATTAGGTAAAAATTACTCAGAGCTCAATTAAACAGAAAAAAATAGAAAATGAAGCTCAGTGAGTAAAAATCTAAGTAAAATGCTATGTAAACAGCTGTATGTAATAATATAGAATAAAATAGCTCAATAAATTCAACAAAGCAAAAATAAAACAGAATAAAAACAGGTTACTAATTGTAACTATCAGATGGCATTAAATCAGCTTCAGTCTGGCAACTCACTGGATATACCATGAAAACAACAGCTAATAAACGAATCTCACAAAGTCCATTTAATAGGAATTCCTGAGCTCTTAATGTCATTTCAGTGAGTGGCCTTTACTCTCTGTGGAGCCCTAAACGTGGGCTGCAGAGCCACTGCGGGAGGAGCATGGACAACCAGGTGAGCTGTCCAGTCATTTAAAGAGAAAGAAAATGTTTTTTCAAAGCTTTTAAAATGAGGCGCTGCAGCTGATTAGGGTAAAGAAAAGCAGCTTCATGGCTCTCAGGAGAATGAACAACAGCTGGTGTAAGCATGGAAAAAAGAATGAGATGCAACAGTGTTGTTGAACTGCTTTTATTTCCAATAACCAACAACTGGCTTGTACACTTCCAGACAAGACGACAGACAAGGTGTATTTACAGCGTATGTCCCATGTACATGTCCGGTCCATGTACAATATTTACACTGTAGAGTCAGCTGCACTGCTGGTGAAGGAACTGAGTGTGTGCAGTGGAGGATCAAATTAAACCTCAATGTGTTCACATACACACTAATATCCTCCCTCTGATCTGGGCTCCGTGTATCTGAAACACACTGAAATAAATTTTCACTTAATTAATGAACAAGCTAAAAAAGTAACATAAGGTAACATTTATCCAGCACCATTTGATTTCATTAAGGTGGACCTATTCTGCTTTTTTCTTGTACGCATCCTGTTCCAGCGGTGAACGTTTATATATGTTTCAAATAATGAGGTCAGTGCATGTACACGTAATCTCAGATGTTTTTTCTGCTCTTGGCTCTGTATGACATCAAAAAGAGGGAATCTCCTTATAAGGTCATCAGCACAGAAGCCCCACCCTCCTGCTGGTCAAGTCTCTGTTAGCGAGAGGCAGCCAATCAGAACAAGGTTGGCTTAAAGGGAGGGTGGCCTTGCACTGTGATCAGACTAAACTAATAAAAATGATCAGACTTCCTTATGTAACCGTTTGGAGTATTTCTCCCATCGGTTTGTGGGGGTGGGTGGACTAATCAATCTGGCCTGTGTTAGCACAGGACACTCTCACAAAGAGATTCTTAATCTCGAGAACTTCACTCCCTGGTTGAACAAAAAAATTAAAACAAAGGATCAACTGAGTGGTTTTGCACTTATAAGATAAACAACCCTTTGCGTGACCTGTGAATCATGCAGAGGTACTCCAGTACAGATCAGGTGTATAAGGAAATGAGCAGAAGAGGCCCACGTGGGGATTTCTTCCAAAAACGAGCTTTAGGGTGCAATCAAGCAAATGTAAAGTGAGGTTTTCATGTGTTTCACACAGACATATCTGTGCCAGCTGAAAATATTTCAGCTTCAGTGAGAAAAAAAAATAAATAAATCAGCTGAGTTTCTCCCATAGGCCATGGATGCTCCCGACACGAGCCTGAAATGGTCATCCAGAGCGGGATGGTTCAATTTAGCTTTTATAGAGACGGAACAAAAAAAAAGGAGTCAGGACTTCCTGGTAAATTTGGAGAATGTGGTACTTTAACTCGACTCCAGCTACCGCCTGCACCACTCCTCCTCCCGCCTGCTGTTACGGGTGAATATCTGTCACCATTTTTCCTGCTTAAAATGAGCTTTTTGAGGGNCGCACACATAAAGAATGACTGGTCCACATATAGTTAAGGCAAAGAGTTTGTGTTACCTTTCTTAACCGAGGCATTTTCCTTCTTTTTGCGGAGGTCAAAACCTCTTTGGCGGCCGAAACTTTGCTTCAAGTTTTCCATTAATACTGATCACCGGGATACTAGTGTGCAGGTGAATATACTCAGGTGTAAGTAAGAGAAAAAGGAGGTCTGTATGAGCTGAATGAATTTAAAAATGACTGTTGGTCTTTATAGTAACAGTTTAGCTGCGTACAGGGGGCTCGAACCACCCCACCCCATCCCACTGAGCTACACACAACCACAACAAGCAAGCCGATCCCACACTTCACTTACACTATATACAAACCATAATATCATTCACATGTACATTTACATTTTAAGGTCATAAAGCAGGTCGCTATATACTCTCTGTGCCATTTATACACTGTTAAACTCCTCAGCATATGTTTGAAATCTTCTCTAAAGCTCTTGTAGAATCTCTCTCTGGTGCTTCAAGTATAAGTTCATTCACAGGAATTATCACTGCTGCCAGGGGAAAAAAAAACAAAAAAAAAACACACCTCATGTTGGCAGTATTTTTGCAAATTAAAAATCAACTTGCACGAAAATACAGCGAGGCTAAAGCACCCAGTGGAAGTGAAGAAGACAGGCGAAGACACTGAGATATTCCCACTGCCAGCAGCCAGCAGCACTTTCATAAAGTGACTTTGAAAGATTCAAAAAATAACAACACACGAGATGGAATATAAGAAAAACACGGTTGATTGTGAGGTAGAGTCACAAACTGGTACACTAAGTGGGAAAAATAAATGTAAAAACACCAGCTTTTTGTTAATTATCTGCATCTTTTGGATTGGCTGAACTCTCGTTTTGCTCTGGTTTAAATGTAAAGAAACAAAAAAACATGATTAAAATTGATATTTCAGGTAGTTGACTCTCTCAGCTCATCACATTCACACCTCAGCACTCTGAGCTCTTAGCAAGTAAGATACTGTACAATTAAAAAATAATTAGAAAATACTGTTACCTGTAACTAAAAAAGAAATCTTAACAACAACAACAATAAAAAGAGAGAGTATAAATCAACACAGATGTTTTGGCTGCTTTAAATACGATGCAGACGTGTTTGTTTTGTACAAGAACCAGAGAAACGACAGCGTCAGAATGATACAGCTAAAAGGTAAGAACACCTTTTCTTCAAGATTAAAGTTGCACAAAAACCCTTCAGTGAAATCCTCAAACATACTTCCTGTTCAAGTGGGCGGATCCCTAAACCAGCCACGCCCCCTTCCCATTAAAGAAAACCCCAAAATAATAATAAAAAAAAAAAAAAGTTGGTCCCGCCTCTCGTTTCCTGTCAGGCAACTAATCGTCTTTGAATCCCCTTTCCGATTGCATGGTGACATCTTGTTCGCAGCTCTTTGGAGAATCATTACCTCATGGGGTCACGACCTCTGTGAATAAAAATGTTAGTCCCACCTTCAAGCAAAGAGCTTCTCCCAGCCAAACAGTAAAAGTACACTTAGTTCTGCCGGACGGCAAAAAAATGTGTTCTTTGTTACAAAGCGTCACTCAATCAAACCACGCCTTAAGCCCCGCCCTCCACCTGTCCATCAAACGATGCTGTCGTGCAGCAACGGCTCAAAGTCCGCGTCGCAGGCAGCGGGCGGGCTCTCCTCATCGCTGCCTGGCAGCGGCGTGTTGATGTGGACGCCGGCCAGCGAGGACATGGACTCTTTGCTGTCTGGGTGGGGCTTGTCGTTGAGGGACAGCTGGGTGGAAGAGGAGGAGCAGGAGGTTTTCTCAGGGATGAAGAGAGCGACGAGGAAGGCGACGACCACGGTGCACGCCCCCAGCAGGAAGGGTGGGCCCGGGATCAGCGCTCGCTAGCAGAAAGGGAGAGAAAGAAAGTCAATTTGAACAACAATGTACATGCCAGTGAACTTTATTATTGACAACTTGATTTGTTGTTTTATTGAAAATGTCTTTTACTAACTCAGGGTCGTGTCTTTATCAGTATTTGATTGACAGGTGGAGGCGACGGCATGTAGATGTGCCGTAGCACAGCAGCTAATCATCCTGTAAGCGGACATTAGCGGTTGTTTTCCATGTTGGATCGTTCAATTACATCACGTCCCCGTTTCTCAGGGGCAGTCCCTGTTCTCAGTAACCCGCCCTGGCTGGAGCCTTCCCCGAAAATAGATGGATGGATAAACGTTTTTCAACCCAACCCTGCCTTAAAGTAGGTAACATTCTTTTAATCCAACAAGGAAGACAGGGCAACAGAACGGAGGATGATGTCTCAATCATGCTGTGACACAGCGGGCTGCCCGCTACAGCTTCGTATCATTCTCCTCTTTGTTGCTTTGCTTGACCCATAGATTGTATATAAACGATCCACGTAGCCAATGTGAAGTCATGCATTGGTTTATGGATCTCAAGGCTGCCTCCATGTTGGCATTTTGGAGCCAGAAGTGACCATACTTGGATGCGAGGGTGTGCAAACAGAATGCAGATTTAAGGCACTACGGCACAGACCCGGAAACCATAACTGTTCCACTACTATGACTTGTTATCAGGATTGCAGTGCATGCTGTACCTCAGTGGGACTGTGCAGTGGCAGGGGGTCGATGTCGTACTCTCCCTGGATGGGATCCATGGAGTTAAACTCGACATTGAAGAGGAAGAAGATGAATCCGTACAGAGCTGGACCGAGGCCGTTGCACAGACCTCTGATGCCTGTGATCATCCCCTGCACCACACCTGCGACGGGGCGGGAGGAGGCAGGTCATGAAGACGCGGTGATGCTACAGTTATTTGACTGCCTGGTTAAGTAACAACTACAGTCTGAAACATCTATTACATAACGGTGACCTACTGATGGACAAAGAGAGGGCAGATTTGATTTGTCACCTTGTTTATCGGGATCAGCAGACTGTGACACCAAAGCAGAAACGGCTGGGAAGGTGATGGAGGACATCGCTGCTACAGCACCAGCAGCCCACATCATCCTGTTACACACACACGGTTAAAGGTGTGTATATCTGGTCTTTTTGTGAGTGGGAATTCAAAGAAAATGGCAAAAGAGTATGTAATTAACTGCCTGCTACACAAACACACACACAGCAGCTCTCACCATGGCTCTGATCCAAAGCCGTACCAGGCCAGCTGAAGGATCTGGAAGCCCAAACCCAACAGAACGGTGTTTTTAGTGCCCAGAGTTCTCATCAGCAGCGTGAGGAAGAGCGTCTGAGGGCAGAGAGGAGATGGGAATTTACAATTATTTAAGAGTTTCACAGAATTCATTAACATAAATACACTGCTCGAAAAATTAAAGGAACATTTTGAAAACACATCAGAGCTGAAAGGGAAAAAAAGATATCTATACTGATATGTTCTGGGTAATGTGTTAGGAACGAAAGGATCCCACATGATGGAAATGAAAATGATCATCCCACAGAGGCTGAATTCAGAGACACCCTGAAAATCAAAGGGAAAAAAAAAATGATGCAGCAGGCTAGTCTACTTTGCCCAAATTGGACTAGCCTGATTTTAAAATTCAGGTCAGGCGAGCGTGGGGGCCAGTCAGTGGTATCAATTGGTCCATCCTCCGGGAACTGCCTGCATACTGTCACCACATGAGGTCGGGCATTGTCGTGCACCAGGAGGAACCAGGACCCACTGAACCAGCATAGGTCTGACAGCGGATCCAAGGATTTCATCCTGATACCTGATGGCAGTCAGGGTGTCGCTGCCTGTAGAGGTCTGTGTGTCCCTCCATGGATATGCCTCCCCAGACCATCACTGACCCACCATCAAACTGGTCATGCTGAACAGTGTTACAGGCAGCATAACGTTCTCCACAGCTTCTCCAGACCCTATAACATCTGTCACATGTGCTCAGGGTGAACCTGCTCTCATCTGTGAAAAGCACAGGGTGCCAGTGGTGGACCTGCTAATTCTGGTATTCTACAGCAAATGCCAATTGGGCTCCACGGTGTCAAGCAGTGAGTACAGCGCCCACTAGAGGACGTCGGGCCCTCAGGCCCCTCATGAAGTCTGTTTCTGATTGTTTGGTCAGAGACATTCACACCAGTGGCTGCTGGAGGTCAATTTGTAGCTCTGCAGGGCTCATCCTGTTCCTCCTGCACAAAGGAGCAGATACCGGTCCTGCTGATGGGTTAAGGACCTTCTCCGGCCCTGTCCAGCTCTCCTAGAGTTCCTGCCTGTCTCCTGGAGTCTCCTCCATGCTCTGAGACTGTGCTGGGAGACACAGCCAACCTTCTGGCAATGGCACGTATTGATGTGCCATCCTGGAGGAGTTGGACTACCTGTGCAGCCTCTGTAGGGTCCAGGTATGACCTCATGCTACCAGCAGTGACTCTGACCCTAGTTAAATGCAGAACTAGTGAAAAATAGAAAAGATGAGGAGGGGAAAATGTTAAACTGTAAACCACTGCTGCTTTGGGGGTTGTCTCATTGTTGCCCCTCTAGTGCACATCTAAATGTAATCTGGGTAAGTAACACTTGAAAGGATGAGTGTAAATGGGGCCTGTGTTTAATGGGGGTAATAAATATCCTCTAATGTGTTGGTTACCTGAGCGACGATGGACAGAATGCCCACCACTCCGATAAAAACAGCGAGGGTTGTTGGGGAGAAGTTTATGACCTGGAGAGAGACAGAAAATAATCTTTATCGGGACTATAAAAGACAACGTAATTTTGTTTAACAGGGAACAACTCTGACCACATATTTAACTGAAAAATAGAAGAACGTGAGTAGAAGACGAGAGTAAAGTAAAGCGGGCTTCCTCACAGGAAAAAGGATTTCAGCAATTCAACAACTTGCAGTGACAAAAGGAGAAATAAGCAATGGTGATGCACAGTGGGCAGGACCCCAAGTCAAACTTTTCTCAACTTTCAGGTGAGCAACTGATACAACTACAACCACAGCGAGACAAAAGTGATGATTAGAGTTGTGATTCAAGGTTTGAGTGGGCTGTAGGTGGTTTTCAGACTTCATGAAAGGGTTAGCTGAGGAAATCGATTTGCTGTGAGCGAACAGCTTTATATGCTGATGGGAGTTTAGCGTGAGTTTTCTAGGATAATCTAGTTCTTTACAGTGCTCTGTTGTGCCTCCGGGGAAACGATATTCTGCAGACCTGTTATTTCAGCTCAAGCATCATCAGTCGTGTGGGAAACCTTTGCCTTTTCTGGCTTCCTCCTCAGACTCTATTGTTTCAGTTTCTTCCCTCAGATTTTCTCCTGCTTTTTTTTGCCTTAGCACTCAGGCTTCTCTCTTACATCATCACCACTTTCTCAGCTTCACCTCGTGGTAAACATGTTTCATTATAAAAAGAAATGTAAGAATGCAGATTGCAGGTAGTGGGCGCAAACCCATTGATTTAAAATGATTCTGATTCACTAGCATACACACGGTGGTATAAAGAAAACTGGCCAGTGTGCATGTTGTATAAATCTGTCAGTAACACATAACTGCAGACACAAAAGAACTGCTGACCTTTTATGCATTAACCTCCTGAGACCCTGTGTCCACATATGGGGACATTACATTCTGGCTTTGCTGCACCTTCAAGTCACGTTGTTTTTGTTGTGTTATGCTATAAAATAATCCCAGCGTCCACATCTGAGGACATCTTTTTTTTTTCTCACAAAAGTATCTAAAAACGATGTAACAAAATACAACTTCCTGCTCAAAGAGGAAGCTTAGTATATATACATATCAGGTCCATCTGATCACAAATATTTAGGAGAAATTGAAAATGCATCGCAAACAGGAGCTCGGGTCTCAGGAGGTTAACCAAAATCAGCGCGTCAGACGGCTCACCTGTCTCAGGTAAAGGAAGAAACTGGAGTATTGTCCGGCCTCAGGTAGGTAAGACAGGAACACGGTGATACAGATCAATAAGACCGTGGAGTCCTGACCCACCTTCCTCAGAGACTGAAGGACAGCGGGACAGAGAGACAGGAAATACAACACCAGCGCTGTCAGATGATCAGTTAGTCTTAATGATTAGTGTCTAGGATTCAAAGGATGAACGTTATAGGCTGCGACATGCAAGTAACTTCCATCTCATTCCTCATCATCACCCCCCCAAAACAGGAACGAGCTGCCATGCATTACATGTTATAGCAACATTAAATTATTAAAATAAAGTTACTGCGTTGAGGAACATTGAGGTGCCTTCGCCAACGTCTCCACTTTACATACGGTGTCCAAAAACAGAGAAGAGGGTCAAATCACTGAGGAAAGGCTTCATGCAACTACAAAATGAACCAGAGTAATCTGCTTTGAGCTCATTATTTAACCAGCTAATCAGATACGGTTCTATAAATTACTGGATACTGACAGCAAATGGGTCGGCGTGCTCCCAGGAAATAGGCGTCCCCCAGCTGCTGAGCCTCATCTTGTCGGGCAAAGACTCGGGCACGGCCAGCAGGATGAAGCAGATGTCAGCCAGAGCGATCAGCGTGGCCAGCAGAACCACCAGGTTGTCCCCGTACCAGGCAGAAAGGTACGCCCCGATGGCCGGGCTCGTCACCAGGCTGGCCGCAAAGGTGGCCGACACCTGAGGGCATGAATTTCAGAAGATGCAGCTCAAGTATTTTCCTGTCCTGATGTCTGCAGTCAGATGAAGCTGATCTGTCAAGTTTCTTTCCATGTAAGGTCACAGATTCGGTGTCAGCAATTCAACACCACCATCAATTCAACTGTCTGCCTGACGTTTGATTTTAGGTGTGTACATTGAACAGGACTCCTTACCAGACCGTAGGCTGTACTCCTCTCTCTTTCATCCGTCACATCAGCAACGTAGGCAAAGATGACTGAGAAAGTGACGGAGAAGGCTCCAGACATGGAGATCATGGCGAAGTACCACCTGGAGGAAGAGCGAGTGCGAGAGAATCGCTTCAGTTTAAAGAAGACAGACATGAGAATTTAAACTTCTCGGACTCTCTAAATGACTGAAATCCAGCTGTGATCTGATTTTTGCCCGGCACACTGAAGTATTTCATAAAAAGATTGTTTTACCTAGTTTGGATCCATTAGAGCAGTAGTTCCTATTTGATCTTAAGTACTTTCAACTGACCATTTCTCAGTTACAGACAGGTTACTGTTTCAACTGTCCACGCATAATAACTCACTTTTTGTACAGATTTATCCACTACTTTTAGCCACTGCTACATTTAAAAGCTGTGAATTTCATTACAGATAATTGGCTGAGAACAGCTGAGTCCTACCAGGGGCTGAGCCTCATCAGAGGGATCGGAGCACAGGTGAAGAAGACGGTGACCAAAAGGAAGGACCGCCTGCCCCACACGTCAGATAACGCACCAATCAGAGGCGCAGACATGAATGACAGCAGACCCTAGAAAGACAGTCAGTAATAACAAAAGTAAAAAAAGTGTCTGCAATGGTGAAATATATCTGTGGTCATGCTTTTCACTGTAACCATCTTCCTAAATCACTGCTGCGCTCCTAATTTGTGCCGTCTCCACAGAACGAGTCACAAATCTGAACAGGTGAGTTTCTTACCTTCACACCCTGAATGAGTCCGTTCATCAGGAACGTGTGCTGGGGAAATGTTTCATGCAAAACCTAGAGAGACGATACAACACCATCATAAATGAAACCCACACAGTACGAGTCAAACTAAAAGCAGTTTGTGGATCAGGATGCAAACTTGCATCCACAAAGTCTTAAAAAATTAAAAAGTAAACATTCAAGCCACTGAAAATATGGAACTCTATATAAATATATTGGTCAATGCAAAACTTTTTGTTTCACCCCTCAAATTAAAGCTTACAATCCACACTTCATTTGCACATTGATAGTTTCATTTTTAAATGTTCTAAATCTTAAAATTTCATTGATCTTTATAACATATTTTTGGACCAAGATGCATCTATGTATCTCACAAAGAATCGCAGCCAAGTTTTCCCGGGCATGGATTAAGTCTAGTCCTGGACAAAAAAAGAAAAACCCAATGGACAGCATTTATGGTCTGGGACTATGGATTAATCCCTGTCTGGGAAAATGGCCCATAATCAAAACACATAACTTAGTGTGGTATTCATTTACCACATTTAGCTTTGTATTATTTTAAAGCTTCCAAAGTGGATGCAGATGTCGTTTGTTAATAATACAAAACCATTACTTTTCTTAATGCTTTACCAAACCAACCCCAATGCCAGAGACCAGGATGAAGCCCAGATTAATACCAAAGAGTTCATTTTTGTTTTTATTTGTCCTATTTTGGTGTAACATAACACTATACTGTCAGTAGATCCGCTATATTGCCAAAAGTATTCAGCCATCCAAATAACTGAATCCAGGTGTTCCGGTCACTTCCATGTCCACAGGTGTGTAAACCAAGCACCTCGGCATGCAGACTGCTGCTACAAACATCCGTGAAAGAATGAGTCGCTCTCAGGAACTCAGTGAATTCCAGCGTGGTACCGTGACAGGATATAAATATTCATGCAAATATTCCAGATGCAAATATTCCACAGTCAACTGTTAGTTGTAACAAAGTGGAAGTCATTGGGAACAGCAGCAACTCGGCCATGAAGTGGTAGGCCACGTAAAATCCCAGAGTGGAGTCAGAGGACGCTGAGGGTCATAGTGCACAGAGGTCACCAACTTTCTGCAGAATAACTACAGACCTCCAACCTTCATGTGGCCTTCAGATCAGCTCAAGAACAGTGTGTAGAGAGCTTCAAGGGATGGGTTTCAGTGGCCAGCCACGCCTTACATCACCAAGCTCAATGCAAAGCATCGGATGCAGTGATGCAAAGCACGCCGCCACTGGACTCTACAGCAGTGGAGACGTGTTCTCTGGAGTATGGTACCTGTCTGACTGCATTGTGTCAAGTGTAAAGTTTGGTGGAGGGGGTGTTATGGTGTGGGGGTGTTTTTCAAGAGCTGGGCTCAGCTCCTTAGTTCCAGTGAAAGAAACTCTTAATGCTTTGGCATACCGAGACATTTTGGACAGTTTGGGGATGTTCCAACATGGCTGCACACCAGTGCACAAAGCAGCTCCATAAAGACATGGATGAGCCAGTTTGGTGTGGAAGAACTTGACTGGCCTGCACAGAGTCCT
>JASGAU010380965.1:0-14512 GCA_030220045.1 Australoheros facetus
CTGTTTTCAAGTTCTTGAGAACACCAAGAATGACACTTTGCCCATCAACAGCAGGTCGTAGCTATCAGGAGTCAAAAAGCATCCGATTTCACCAAATTACGCTGTATATGGATATGGTCAATATGACACCTATGACCCTGGCCACGACCATATTTAGTTGATTGGTAACATTACAGATCCATGTATTCTTTGATCTTTTATTGATTACAAATTATATTTATACATATCATATTTATTTATCACAATTTTATGTAAATAATGTATGGTGGTCAAAATGATTACTGTATTGGAATTCTAGGTAGAAACACTCATAACCCCCTTGTGACTTGTATTTTTTTTTTAATTACAATGTTAGAATAAAATATACACATATTTAGGAAAATTCAGGATCCTACAGTTACATGGGGTTAATAGCAAAAAAGATATTGCACTGCAAAATTTGAAAATGGTCAAAATGACCACCTTGGGAGTTCTAGTGTTAAACTGATATTGATAATAACAAATCACTCTTGTTCATTACATGTTGGACTAAAGTCAGACCATTCAGTACACTATTTATAAAGGTGTCCCTCATTATTCTCATCTCAAAGGTTAAACAGGGTAGATTAGGTTAGATTAACTGCACATCAATGTTTTTGGCCAATTACAAATGTAGTACAAGTTACAATCTATATAAAAGGCATGCTGAATTAGAAAAAAAAATGCAATAAGGCAAATAAAAAATGGATTTGAATTGATTTTTTTCAGCTAAAGATATTGTAAGAAACATCATGGGTGTGTAGAATAGGAAGTGGAACACCAGAGGAATGTAGCACTCCACTTGTAATCATAAAGAGAAATTTTCTCAGTGGGATACTTTACGCAGAGAAGTAATTTTCTTTATTATGCTACTTATCTCAATTTCTCTGGCATTGTTTTAGAAATAAAACAACAATAACAAAAATTCTCAAACATATTACTACATACAAGATAATGGATGGATTTCTGTCAGGTAACCTTTTCAAACTACAAAGTAGTTCTTGAGCCACCACCCACCTGTGTTTGGATTACCAACAACAACCAACACGCCATAGCAGAAATGATTGGTTGATTCGCTGATTATTTGATTGACAGAATTAACTGGTAACAATTTTATTTCTTGATGAATCATTTAAGTCACCAGTGTTGTACCTGTTCAGAACGTGCCTGTTCGGAACAGGCTGATTGCGAATTGCAGTGAGTGATTAAAGTAATTTGGAGAAATGAGAAGTGTCAGCAAAGGCACACCTGCCAACATTTAACTGCAGTGATTTAATAGCTTTGGTCTTATTGGTCTACATTATCTAGATTGACATTATGTGCATAGACATCATTTCATCTTACCTTGCAGAGTTTGTCTTGTGTGTGTGTTACTATAATAAACAAAAGAAAAATGGCCAAATCAAGCTTGTTACTATTTTAAAAAGAGGACAGTTATAAGGAACATGTCAGAGTGTGCATGTGCCTCTATTAAAAACTAAATTAAATAAATAAATGATAATAATAATGCTAATTCCTCCTAATCAAACAGAAAGTTGATTGAACTTGACTTGACATAACCACTTTGGTAATCAAATAAACAGCTCACGGTTACTAAATATAGTCCTGAACAACTTTACATAATGTGGTAATAAGTGTGTGTACAGCTGAGTTTACAATGAGCTGCAGTCAATGAGCATCAGGCTTGAAGCCAGCATAGTTGGATACAGTTGTGCGCATGCTGTCACAAGATCCCTGGAGGATGTCAATGAAAATATACTGAAAATAAGTGTGTCAGACAGCAACCAAAATATGAACACTGTCCATCCAAATGACTTCATATTGGACACAGCGCTAAAAAGAAACCCATAAAAGTGAAGCAGCTTAGGCTCCAGTCACACATGAGTAGAGACCAGTTGACAACCGCTTGGCAACCACCAGCTCTCCATCTGGCTCTGAGTAGTTACTGAAGGTTGCTAGCAGTCACTGGGAAACTGGCTGCTAGCTTGGTGCTGTTGAATAAGAATGGACTGGACACATACTGCTGCCCTTTTTTTTTGCATTGCAAAGAATGTAATTATCAGTAAAATAATTACCGAGCATGTTGATAATAAAATATAAAAATAATAGTTGGTTGTAGCATTACATGTCTTATAAATATCTTGCTACAAGGAATGTGACAAAGCACTTAATGTATAAAATACTGAAGGTTTTAAAAATAGAATTAAACAATAGTCCATAGACTGTATACAAAAGTGACTGCATACAAAACAGATATGTTTTCATTGATGATGCATTCCAAATTTATAGCATATAAAGTTAGATACTATGTAGTAAACCTTTTTGGGTCACTCAGGGTAGTTGGCTTTTCTGCCCATTGGGTGATCAAACCATGCTTCCAGGTACAGTGTGTACTCAGAGCTGCAGCCATGTGCTGGAACTCTAAAGCAAGACAATTGCAAAAAGGGGCTATACACTCTTGTGTAGAAAACATATTCATTCATTTCAAAGGATGCATTTTCCTTCATGTGCCCATGCTTTTTAAACTTTTCTTAAAGAATCAAATAAAATGAATGCAACAATGTAATGTACTGGGAAAAAAATCTAGTTGGCAAGCAAAGCAAGAAAAGCACACAATTAATCACAACTCCACAACAGTTTGTCACAAAGAGAAATACTCCTAAAGCTAATGAAAAACCATTCATTAGGCAATGCTCCATATGGCAAATGTTAATGGGTTGTGATACATCAAGTTGCTTTAAATTTGTATACATATTTGTGGCTGTTGATAATACTTATTAAATGTCATGAAACACTTCCAAATGGTAGACAGCACATCATTGCAAACCTTTTATGCCCAGAAAGGTGTCAGAAATAGCAATTTGTGGCCATGTCAGGGATTCACCTTTGACTTGATCTAGGATTTAAAATTTTAAACTCACTTTGGAAAATGTGTCTGCCTCTGGAAGATTTGGGTCAGGCTCATCAAACGTAATAAGCAGCGCTCTAATCACAAGAGAGGCAGTATTCTGGAACCTCGCAGCTGTATGCAATTGTTCCAATCGGAGGAGGGTGAAAGAGCTGCCATTTGCTGGAGAGCTTGTTCAAGCAGTTACAAAAGAGTGAGTGAAATCTCAGCTGGGATCTGTTTAGGCTCAATAACGCTTATGCTAATTTATATTTATAGTGATATTTTGCATTATGTACTGGTTTGCTAACTAGAAAAAAATAATATGCTATATATGTAACTGCATATTTAAACCAGCTGTCATCAAGCATCACTGAACTTTAGCGTGATTAGAATGAGAAATGAGTCTTTCAATAAAATTTCAGAAGCTGTGTCAGAATCTTGTGGAAAAATGCACAACGTTTACTTGCCATGTGGCACAGTGTAATGCAACCTTATCTGACACATGGCTTTGAATAAATATCCTAAGGAACGTATGGTATTCAAGTGACAAATCAAATAAGTTTTACACCATCTGTAACTGTGCACCTTTGTGGCTGACTGGCCTTAAAGGTGTCTGTGGACCAGAGTACTTCCCTAATGGATCTTAATGGGTTTTATGGTGAACTTCAGGCTTCTAATGGGGTAGTATGTCTGATGGGGATGCGGCTCTCTGGCCCTCCTGGGTCCTGTCTAGTTTCTTAATGTGACCTGAAGAGAAGAATACATAATGTATCACTGTTTGTCTAAGTCAGAGGGTAAATCTTTGACTTAAAGAAAGTGAAGAATTTGGGGGGAAAAGGGAGGTGGGTTGAAAATAAGGAAATGTGAGAGTATGAGAATGTGTAAGTGCAAAATACTTTTAAAAAGAACCCCAGGAGTTAAAGCAGTGGGAGAAAAAAAAAACCATGGCATATTATTGAGGGACACTTTGGTGCTAAGCTGCTTATTGATAAAAGCACTAATCTGCCTGGCAGAAGGTAAGGAGGCTGGGTTGTGTGGTGATATAATATCTCAGCTAAAGGCAATGCCATCAGGGAGCTGAGCCTCCACACAGCTTTACCTAAAGAAGAACTCATTTTATTTTATTTTTTTCCATAAAAGATGGAATCTGACCATGTACCACTTGCAGAAAGCATTTGAGCCTAAGGAAAAATGACAGCAACCAATAGCTTTTCATCAGCTATTTCATTAAACTTGATCAATAGGGAGACCATCACATTTTAATACACATATAGATCACCAGCATCACTTTAATCAGGTCTATTTTCCCTCTACATCAAAGAGCAAGTCAGCACTGCTGAGCATCTTGATGACATCAAGAGGGCTCATGGTTGGCAGTCAGGACTCGGCACAAAAAGTTACAAGTGCCATTACCAGGAAGACTTTGGCAATGGCTCATTTTACATAAATCAATACCTTGTTATATTATTAGAAATGTTTTTAATGGATTATTACTACATCAAAGCTGACATACTAAATGCAACAGCGTTTGTGAAAAGTATAATTGTTAGAATCTCTGGAAATGTTGTATTTTCATTTAGCTGAGTTTCATAATGTTTGGGATGTCGGGGTGTTACGACAGCGAGACATTTGCCTGGGATGGAAACAGTCTGTATAGTGTAGTGTAAATGTTGATCTACCTTGCTATGTTGTCAGTGTATAAGTCAGCATAATCTATAAAACAACAAGTAACATGAGTAATTCTCACAGACAGTATAGAAGATGGACATAGCACCCATGAGATCACCCACTGCTTTTGGATCCCACATTCAACCATAACATTTTGGACCCCACCATGTTGGTCTAATATGGATGAAAGAGTGGTGTTACTTTATCTGCTAACACTAGTTACCTTGGTTGGCAAGCTGCAATGCACATATATCAGCTAATTAGTGCTAAGTAATGGACTGAAAAATTATTAGAATTTCACTTCCCGAAGTGAAGCACAAACTTCTTGGGTGGTTGTTACCCCAGAGCAAGCCATAGTATTGAGCTAAATTGATGAGCTAAAGCTTAATGCCTCAATATAGCCAGTGCATTGGGACACCTATCAATTACATCAACCACACCCCTAATTCAATTATAGGTGGATTAGTTATAATTGTTGTTAAAGGGGAAAAAAATATAGAGACCAAAACAATTTTTTGTGCCAGGCTGTAAATGTGATTTTGGGGCCAGCCTCATTTTTCATTTTCAGCTCCAGAGATTGCCTCTTGTTCACATTATGATCTTTGTTGGCACATTTCCCACTTTTTGTAAAACTCTGATTAAGGAAGACAGAGTACCTGGTAAAAGGAAATCTCCAGATAGCAATTTGCAAATAAGTTTGTCATCCTTTACAAACTAAAATGTTTATTTCTATCCAACCCACACATGATCTTTGCCTATTCGCTACATCTGTCATTTCTGCAGCATCAAGACTTCAGGAAAACAGTCTCAAAGGGCCAACTCTAGTAAGTAGACACTTAGATAAGCGTCTAAGAGATGCAAATAAAATCAATCCCTATGTCCTAGTTCAAGGGATGGTCGTTTATTAAGGCAAGCCTGCTAATTGAATGAAATTTGCCTCTCTGGTGTCTCTCTTGCCCTTACAGGGTTTCGTGTGGAGCCTTCTGAATGAATGACTCCTATTGGAAAACTTTTGTTATAATAGTATTATATTATATTCTGTAGATTTTCCAGGTTGGAAGATAGAATGCCAACTAATATCTCAGTAACTTGTAATTAATGTATAAAGTGGATTTTTTAAAGATACAAGTCCACTTATACCTAAATCACTAGTCTTCTGCCAAATGTGCCATTTAGGCACTGAATACGTTCACCAAGGGACATCCAGCTTCACATTATTATACATGATATAGATTAATATCCTCAGCTACCTGGAACCCACTAACAAACCCAGCATTCAAGTGGTCTGCCAGTGCCAAGAAATATGCATATTGCAGAGCACTGCATGAAAAAAAAGTTTTCAAATAAGATTTAACTTTATCTCACAAGAACTTAAAGAAACAATGTGGCTTAAAGTTTCAACAGTTGATTGGCTCATAATTAGAATGTATCCCGAACTTAAGGGTACTTCAGCCTTTAAGTGAACATGAAAAAGAAAGATATAAGGAGGGTGCCAAGAAATTGTAAATGTGCTGAGTATAACAGGCAGCCTGTGCATCAGGGTTTCCGCATAAACCTTGATTATTGAGGTGTGCCATCTTTTCTACTGTGCAGAGCCAGATCACAGCTGACATCCATCTCCGTCTACTGTAACTCAAGGTAACACACCTTCTCCATCCTGACAAGATACTTCAAAGGATGTCTGTGGATGTTATGTGAATATTATTGGCATGTATTTCCACCTGCCGAATACATTTTTTAAATAATAATTAGCAAACACATCAAAGAAGCTAGACATGGGTGAAGTTTAAGGCAACTGCCCACGAGCTTTATTCACTGAAATGATTACTAGACAGAAATAAAGTCATAATCAACATGGATTGTAGTGACCTATTTATGTTATTAAGGTTTATTTTGATCATTGGCTAAAACAGTGGAGGCTTCTCAGCTGTTCTGCTTGTGCACATTATATAGAATAAAGAAGTATGTAATTAATATTGCTCGACTCTTTTTCAGACTTTCACAGTGCAAAAACACCCGACTCTCACTTCCCTTTATTATTTAGAATAGATTCTCCTTCAGAGGCACTGCATGCATTCACCACATCTCAGTGTTGGTGTTATCTTAAGTGTGATATCTTAAATTTGATAAATTTAAGATGACTATTACAATATAATTATTTGTACAGTGCTGTGACATGAAAGCAACCATCTTTAAGTCACAGAAAACATTACATAAATTGTTAAAACTTAAAAAAGAAAGAAAATATTTATTTTCATTCCCCACATTTTGACACCATGACCCTTTCAAAAGTGTATATAAAGGTGGATTACAAATAAAAGTGGTTTATATACTTGTCATGGTGACAGATTGAGTTGCACTGCTTAAAGTGTACCAGTCCCTAATTATTCAAGCATTGCCATGCTTAGCTTGTCGGCTGTACATTCAGATAATTACAATAGGTTGGTTCGTTAATGTCTTTCAGAAGGACTAGCAACTCATGGTGGATTTGAAATAACTGGCACTAATCCCAAGCATTGGGGACTGACAGCTACACCTACCCAGTGTCCTTAGCTGCTTTGTCAAATGTAAAAATGCTGACTGATTTTCTGGTGACTGCTTGAGGTCTTCATTAACTTGTTTGTTTGTTTGCTTTTTTTGATTTGCATAATCAAGAAAAAGCTTTTTTTTTTTTTTTTNGAAGAGGAAAGTCAAGAACAAATTTTTGTTTCAAAAGTGGGAAAAAAGTGGAGAACCTACTTGAAGTAAATGAATGTAGATTACTAATTTAGCAAGCCTAATTGACCACCGTAGTCATATAATAAAAAATACTACTAACTCTATCATCTGTTAAGTTTTAATTTATCAAGAAAAACAAAAAAAATAAATCTAAAATTAAACTTGGCAATGATTTGTCAATTAAATCCCAAAGGTTTAATCACCACATCCCAAAGGTGCTCTACTGGATTTAGATCTGGTGACTGTGGATGCCATTCGAGTACAGTGAACTCCTTACTCAGCCTACCTGAGCAACAATACTCAGGTAGGCTGTAGCATTTCAACAAAGCTCAGTTGTTTCCCGTTCGTAGCTGACAGGAGTGGCACCTGGTGTGATCTTCTGCTGCTGAAGCCCACCAGCTTCAAGGTTCAGCACAATGTGTGCTTAGAGATGCTTTTCTGTGCACCTTGATTGTAATGAGTGGTTTTTTTGAGTTACTTCCAACTTACTATTAGCTCAAAGTAGCCTGGCCATTCACCTCTGACCTCTGGCATCAACTAGGCATTTTCAACCCAGAGAATTGCCACTTGCTGGATATATATATATATATATATTTTTTTTTTTGATCATTCTCTGTAGATCCTAGAGGTAGTTGTGCAGGAAAATCCCAGTAGATCAGCAGTTTCTGAAATATTCACACCACCCCATCTGGCACCAACAACCATGCCACATTCAAAGTGATTTAAATTCCCTTTCGTCCCCATTCTGATGCTCAGATCTTCAGCAGGTTGTCTTGACCATGTCTACATGCCTAAATTCACTGAGTTGCTATGATGTGGTTAGCTGATTAGATATTTTCACCAACAAACAGCTGAACAGGTGTACCTAATACATTGGCCAGTGATTGTATTGTCCTCATTCTGCAGATGAAGTGAATAAACTTCTGAGATTTAATGTTTGTCATTTCACTGTTGTACAATGAACATGTAGTAATAAGGAATTGCTGCAGTCCAAAGCTTGCAATTAGTGGCAGTAAGTTGCACTGATATAAAACTGCAACATAAAAATGTTGAAGCAGGTGATTTGAATGTGTGTCATGTTTCATGTGCAGGTTTTGAAATTTTGCTTTGGTGAAACAGTTATATGAAGTTTTAGTGTGAATGTTGTTATGTGTAAAATAGCCCAAACCGTTTTGGGATGCATGAAGAATATTTTATTATGCTTTAATTTAATTATCATCCCAAGGGAGGTTGCCAGTTGAGTCTTTGTGTTCACCCATCCTAAACAAAATGAAATTAAAGGCACACGGTATTTAAAAGCAATGCTTCAGCAGAAAATAATGAACAGGCTCTGATGTCTCTGGATTCTTTCTCTAACAACAAAGACATGATGGGAGTAGTTTAAATGGTAACAAGGCAAAAGACCCACGTAGCTCAACAGTGCATTGCATGGAATGTAGTATTTTCTGTTCTCCTATGCTGAACTGGAATGTGACACTTAGCTTACTGGTGTGCTCATTCAAACACTATTCAAACACTAAATTCATATTCAGTCAAAACTGCATTATATTTGAATCCTCTGTAATACAGTAAGACCTGTGAGTCCTTACCTATGAGTTACATAGGCTTAGAGATATATTTAATATACAGCCTTTATATATCCTATAAAGTTCTAGTATATCTCACTCATACACCCACAGCTTAGCTACACATCTAGCAAAAGTCATAGCACCTTTTGCATCATCTCCTTCTCTTTTCAGCTTCAAAGAGACATATACAGACACAGCCTCTTTTCTCAGAATTCTCCTGTGTTTGTCTTTCCCAGCTGTAGATCACCTGATGCTGTCACCTGTTCACCAGGCTGTTTCTTATCAGCAATTAGTCACAGTGCGGGTAAAAGGCTGCTCAGTGCCTGGCTATGTTACCTTCCCGACTTTAACCATTCTTCTTGTTGTATGTTCGTTTCTTACAGTTTTCTTTTACTGCTTTTCGTTTACTGCTTTCTTTTTTCTGTACCTGTCTGCAACTTACAGTACCTGATCTCCAGTTGGTGTCCTGTATGATTACAAGCTCTATTGTGCAGGCCCAAGCCACACTCATTATAAGCTTCAATTTATGTGTATGTTGTATAACTATTCTGCCCCACAAAAACAAAAGTGTAAAACAATAAATAAATCACTGAAAGCTTTATGCTGCCTTTACATTGATGTTTATGACAAGTGATTCAGATGAAATCTATACTTAAAAAAAGGTAGGTGCTGAAGTGGTATAAGTGTACTGAAGTGTACTTCCTTTCTTAAAAGGAACATGTTGTAATTATATTAAAAATAGACTATTACAGAAAAATGTTTTGCTGAACTGAGAGCACAATGGCATATTGTCTGAACAAACGTTGGGAAATAATTCTGTTAAGCTGACTGTGTTAAACTGTGAAAGAGCAGCATTGTACAGTGCTTTCACTACAATGCAACACTGATGCAGTGTATTGAATCATGCATTGACACTATAAAACAGTAAGAAAACATGCAGTGCAGGCAGGGCAAATTACTCCACCATTACCTCACTTTCCTTCTAGCCTTCTTTTTCTGAGTAATCAGCCAGGGCAAATATGTGGTGCACAAAGAGCTGTTTGTGTGTGTGTGTGTGTGTATGTGTATGTGTGTGTGTGTGTTTGTGTGTGTGAGAGAGAGAGAGTGAGAGAGAGAGAGCGCGAGAGAGTGTCGGTCCGTGGGTGAGCGTCTGTGTGTGTGTGTGCCTGTGTCTGTGTAAAATACTGGAAGGCAGATTGGAAAGTGAGATAGGAAAAGATAATTTTTTAGCAGCACGCCATGCTTTCCCAACTATTCAGTCAAATGCAAATGACATATTTTCAGTGATTTCAAGGTTTCACTGGTCTTCAGTAAAAGTAAGAGAGAATAATGGCCCTCATTTACTAACACTCACAAATTGTGCGTACGAATGTTTCGTGCACAAATCAGTTATCGGTATTTTCGTACCTGAATATGTTTGTACTTTTCAAATAAATTCAGTGCCCCAGACACTGCACATGACCAGCCTGTCTATTTTAGAAAACGTCAACACAAGTCAATTTGACACAAAACAAAACGACAACAGCAAAGGTCAAAATTTTAACATAAAACAACGATGAAAAAAATAAAATCCTCCTCCAAAATGTTCCTACGTCAAATTATGCTTTTCTTAAACAGTCTATCGATAATCTACCAACAGTTCTGAACAGATTATTTATAACCATAATATACAATGATACAGTAATATTAATAACAAAAGTGGAACTTATATCAAATCCATCAATTTTTATATTTTACCCTTCAAAAAACAAGCAAACCATTTACAATTAAAAAATTATAATCAGTAAAACTGAAGTAAAAAAACAAACATTAACAGTCAAATGCACCTTACTAGTTATTTTTTATACTTTTTGAAAAATAATCTGTTTTTTTTAATGAACCTTATATTCAAAAGTATATTTTTCAATACATAAGATCAATAAAGAACTGTATTCTTCATGTAAATTGATTTAGCGCATGTGAGATCTAACAACAGCTGACTGCCCTGACAAGTTTCATAATCATGATGAGTTCCCATGTAAGCTAATGATTCAAAACAGAAAAGTGGTGTATGACTCCATAAGACATTTTGCATGAACAACAGAAAACAGGATTTTAATTTAGCGTCTGCTGTTAACTATTACAGTTTTTTTTTATGCATTTCATTAATATCAGTGCAAAAGGAACAACGCTAAACTAATCTGGCAGCTCTATTTTGAGCCACCTGCAGTTTTTTCATGCATGTCACAGAGGCACTGGATCAAATAGCAGGGCAATACTCAAGGTGACATAAAACAAGAGATCATATAATACTGCACATCATTGTACTTCCTAGCAAAAGCTAGACCACTAGCCATTTCTGAAATTATATAGATTAATTCCAACAAAGAAGGCTGTCAAATTTTGCACCCAATTAGTTGATCTTTGTAACTCGATCAGTGGGTGTTCCATCAACATGTAAATTCAACACAGGGTATTTAGCAAGCGCATACCTGGAACCAAACAGAATACATTCAGTTTTAGCAGTATTCAATACTAATTTGTTATTTTTAACCCACAGGGTAAAACTCTGCTGTTCATCTAACAAGTTCTTCCTTAATTTAGGCGATACTGAAGAAGAACTAAATAATGTTAAATCAGCTGCATACATAACTATATCAGGCATCAGGCTTTTGACAATGTAAGGTAAATCATTTATAAAAAATTGATTACAACTACCCTGTAGAACACCACAGTAGACTATCACAAAATTCACCAGTGTAGAACACACACTGTGTCCTTCCTGAAAGATAACTCATCCAATGAAAAAAAGGATACTGTACTCATAAATCTACATAGATTAGTGTGCAATTATGTCTTCCAACAAAATTATGCATTTTCATAAACTTATAATTAATCCAGTAAACATACACAGGAGTGGATGCAGGTTTGTGAAAGCTGCCATGTTCCCAACCATATTTGAATACAGTGGTCGGCAAGGACGTCTCCATTCATGTTTTACGTATGGCTAGAGACGGGAGGAGACGAGTAGTTGAAGGCATTAAATTTGTGCCTGCACCTGAAAGATCATACCTATGTTTTATCATCTGAGAACGAGTCCCCATCACCAAAGAAGCGAAAATGTGAAAGAAAGAGATAGCGCCACAGACGTCTTAATAAAATGTCAATCTCTTCCTCCTCACCACTGAAGTCAGGGTTCTAACACACAAAAATGTGCACAAACATATTCCCGATATTGTCACAGTTACTTATTGTCAGCAGATTAGAAATGCGGCCCTTCAATCTGATAATGAGCCAACTAAACAACAACTGGTTATAAGCTAACATTATGCAACCCAATGTTAGGCTTGAGTGTCCTCAAAATTACACTCTCCTTCCAATAAACAGTTTGATTATAGTTTCACATAGTATGAGAGTTTATTCAATGAACCTCATAATCCAACAAATTTTCACTAACAGCAGCTAACAGGGGCAAAAACAGCAGCGCTTACTGACAGAAAAGTTTAGATAGCTTCAGCAACTCACCTCAGTATTGCTGTCATCGGTCAGAAGTGAGCTTCACTCATCATCTTGTGTTGGACTCCTTTCATAAAGTTTTACTTCTCTTCCAGAGTAAATACAGGTGGACACTTCTCACCTAGCATTGACAGCTGAGGTAAACAGAGGACTGACAGCCTACACAGATAGGGAACAACTCCAGGGTGGATCTGGGCCAGAGTCACTCTGTTATGTGAATACACTCACTACAAATGAATGACGCCCAGAGTTTTTGAGGCAACTTGGGGGCAAAAATGTGAAATACCACAATAATATTTAACTGACCAGTAATTGACTTGTTTAGGTGTAGGTGTATCTTATTTCCTGATTTTGTTGATAGTGTTAAAGTGTTGATATTATTCAAATATGTTAAAATATAGGGTGTGCAAAAATTCATTTTTTTTACACAAAATAGCAGTAGAAATATGCTGGCTGGCCACAGTCATTATGGGATACAGTCTAATGTTTTTGATCTGTCTTGGCAGCCACCATAGCTATTATTATGCACTTGAATTGGGAAGGTAAGAAAACAAAATTCAGTTGACAGCAATCTGCAATTTACTGACATCTAACAGTGAAAATTTTATACACTGTAACTATTGGAGTTACAGTATAAATTCCGTTTTTTAAAACTTCTGTTTTTTTATAAATTATCATATCTTCTGTTTGTATGTTTTTATAAAATGTTTTGTGTATATATTATATTGTTGTTTTTTATGTTTAAAACGGAAACACGTGGTGACATTTCTCACAAAGGAAGTTATAGTTACCTGCAGGCTCTTTCAAGCCTGCAGAACACACATAGGATATGTGTCTCATATATGCCATGTTACGCATGCACATTCCACAGTATACTTGTTACCATATATGGTAAGGAAAAAGCCAAGAATGTTGTTTATAACATGCTGTAAACTGCGTTTGGTGTAACCCACGTGATTTTATTGTGAAAGTCTGAATAAAAGCGCTGCGCAGGAAGCGGTCCTTTGGGACTGATCACTTCCGCTCAGCCGAGAGTTGAATTGCAGGAACGGTCTCTCCTCCTTGCGCAAGTGAAAAAGAGTTGTGTGTTTGTTCTCTGAGTTTATTAAAATGATCTGAACCTATCAGTAACTTTAATCTGTTTTCATCAAAGCTGTCAATGCACACACAGGGTAACATTTTTGTACAGACTCTTGAATATTCTGATTAAATGCAAACCATCATGTTTTAGCTTTCATTATATTTTCCATGATAGGTTTACACATTGGGTTAACATCATAAGCTGATGATTTTAAATAGTCAACTTTACCAACAAAAAAATGTTAAAATAATTAGCTAAATCATCTAGTTTGGTGACACATAGACCACTACTCTCTATATACTTATTAAACAGATATGATTTCCTGCATATTTATAATTTTTCATGAACTCTTGCTGTCATTTACAGAAATATTTTGTTGAAATTAACTAAGTTCAGTTGTCATATTTCTTAATCTACAGTGGCATCTTCTGTCAGAAATATGACGTGACTTCTGAAAAATCACTTTAGCCTTATTACTATGTACTGTAGCAGGGGAAATCTTAATTCATCATCAAGACAGAGCGCTTTACATCTCTTCATTGAGCGCTTCCTAAGTGGAGCATGTTTGTTTAATAGAGTCATTACATTATCCATAAATATTTTTAGAGTCCTATTTGCATGATTTTTCCAACACACTTATGACCAATTTAGACTTTTAAGATCATTCAAAAATAAATTCATGAACTTATATTAAAATATGGAATTGGCAACAGTAGATTTCTCGAATATCAACAACTGAAATCTATCCTGCAAGGAAGATTTAATTTCAATCAACTGAATTTAGAAATACCTACATGGGTATCTGAACTTCTAAACCTCTCTACCCCAAAATTGTTATCAACATTATATAAATTATTATTAAAAACTGATGATTCAGTCTCCCTCCCGATTACAAAATGGGAGTGTGATCTTTCTATCAGCCCGGACCAATACTTCTGGACAGAAATATGCTTACATATCTTCAAAATGACTAGAAGTCCCCAATTACAACTTATACAATATAAAATTCTCCATAGAACGCACTATACCGGACAAAGGATGTTCCAAATGGGCCTTACACACTCAAACATATGC
>JASGAU010380966.1:0-20016 GCA_030220045.1 Australoheros facetus
TATATAGTCTTTACAGTCTTTTTATATAGTTTACTTTATATTCTACTTATATTCAATTTATATTAAGTGTTAGTTCATGTGCAAAATTGCTTTTGGTCTTGTGTGCGAAATATTGAGGGGTCTGGCCTAAAAATTTAATTGCTGGTAGTGATGTGCTATTGTTACAGTACATGTATATGACAATGATAAACTAAACTAAATGAATCTGCTCTTTACCAGAGAATCCTGAAGGAGAATGTTATCAGTTCATGCTCTGAAGCTCAAACCCACCTGGATTATGCAGCAGGACAACACATAACCAAGGTTTTGGAATGGCCCAGTCAAAGTCTGGACTTAAATCTAATTGAGATGCTTTGGCTTGACCTTAAACAGGCCATTATTTTTTAAAAACCCTCCAATGTGGCTGAATTAAAGCGATTCTGCTAAGAAGAGTGGCTCAAAATTGCTCCTCAGCAATGTGAAAAACTCACTGCTAGTTTTTTTTTTCCCATAATAAAGGAAATAATCATTTAAAAATGGCATTTTAGTAAATATTAAAATTAGCTTGATGATCTGAAACATCCAAGTGTAACAAACTGCAAAGAAAAAAAAGAAATCAGGGAGCAATTACTTTTTCACTGCACTGTAAACTAACACATTATTAGACTTAAGGTATCTATGAGGGCGGTGATTGGCACTCTAAAACACTTGATCAGGTGGATCCAAAGAATCCAGGCAGGCAAATAAGGACACAATCAAAAGATTTAATACATCAAGCTTTGTTCACTAAGAGATGGGAAAATGTCATAATCACAGGGAAGCAGAAAATGCATGACTGCAATCAGAGAGAGTCCTCTCAAAAGAAGGCTGTCTTATGGAATAAGCAGCATCTCTAATTCAATTCTAAGGAGGAGAAATAAGGCAAAACACTACATCACAATAGATGGTGAAAAAAAAAAAGCCACAACTGCTGATGAATCTCAGTTAGAGCTTTGTCACACTAACAGAAGAGCATATGTAAGAGAACCCATGGGACACAAAATGATGCCCCAGCGTATCAAACCCACAGTGAAACATGGTAGTGAAAATATAAAAACCAGGGGATGTTTTTCCTCTCTGGAGTTGGTCACCTGCACTAAAGTGCCTCCACCTTGACCAAGGAGAAGTAACACTCCAATCATCAGATACATGCCTCACCCTCTGATATGTGGAGAAGGATAATGAACCTAAACACACTTCAAAGCTTTTAAGAACTACTCGGAAAGACCGAGGAGGGCTGACTGTCATGGACTTTCCTTCACAGTCGCCTCACCTGAACCTCACCGAACATTTAAGAGCCCCTTGAAGACTGTGAAAGCCAGTATTGAACAAACCGGTGGAGTCCATGCATCTCAGGTGCTGTTATCCCTGAAAGAGGGCTGATCAAATATTTTGAAATTTAGGGACATTGTTCAGAGATTCAAATGATGTGGGCTTAATTTAAAATTTTAATCTAATATAATTTCTAATTAAAACAAACAAACAAAAACCTTATAGTGAACTGAAAATGGTTGCATTAAAAATCAGAATATCTTCACTCATGATTTCAGATGTTTGGACCCCAGTTTACATGTGCTATATTGAACTATGTCATTTTATGGCTGTAGCATTAAGACAATGTGTGAGTGAATACGCCTTTCTATGGCTGCATTTCTTTCTTTCTTTTTTGCCCTATAGGCTAATTACATTTGTGACATCTTTTATATTCATTATATTTCAATGCTGTACTGCTTAACATGTAGTACACTGAATTTATACCATTAGCATTTACATCAGCTAGAAGATGTGTGTTTCCTGCCACTTACATATACATGTACACACAATTTACTTTCACACAGACATCCAATTTAGACACGGATGTTCCTTTACTTTTTATCCTCAAGATAAACACAGTCACACATTGCACACATTACATAAACACAGACAGACTGAATTCCTTGCCCCTCATTTAGATACTTTTGTGCTTTTCAGGGTGGTCAAAGTGAGTGTCCGTGTTTTAATGTGTGTGTTTGGGTTTTGAGACATCATCCTGGGTAGCCAGCGGGCCACCGTGCAGTCATGGTGCCTTTGCTCAAGTCCAATCAGTGCGGCTGGAAAAACAGCAGGGCTCCCAGCAGTGTGTCTGCCTTCAAGGCCCAAGACTGAACAAAAATGATGAAAAACTCAAAGTCTGAGGGAAACAGTCAGCCCAATATAAAAATCTGGTCATGATCGACTTACATGTCAGAGGAAACTTATCTGAACTTCAAAAAAAATGTTGGATCTTTAGCAGCTTAGCAGCTATATTCCATTTCCTCTGTTTCCCTATCTGGAAGTTTACTCGTCATCATCTACCGTCTTTCTTGACAACCTTGTTTATATTTAGCTTTTATATGAATGCTGTCAATTCTCCAATGGGCCTCTGTGATAGCACCAGCTGTGGTTGCTAAGAGAACTGTGAAGAAAAAAAAAAAAGCTGCCAAACCCTTCATATTGTGAAAGACTGAATAGACACAATGAATGTACTCAGTGGGAAGGAAAAAAAAACGAATGCAACTGTGGACCAAACTGAGAAATCATGTGTCATATTCATTCATGTGGTTGCTTCAGGTTTCTGTACGCATTATAGAAGGTTTTACTTCCACTGGGGACTATGAAGCTTAAGTGTCTCTACCTGCACTTCCTGCAGAGGAGCCAGAGTCTTATGGCTTCTGAAAATGTTCCTGCTCAAGAGGTAGTGGTCTCAGGATTTTACCTGCAGCGATAGCATTTTCCTGTTCTGCCATCATTTTCAGCTGGCTCAGCTGCATTCGTTTCACTTCGTCAGAAGAATGCCACATTTTTACCTGTCACGATGTTGGGTTTGGTTTGATCGCTTACTGTTTTATTTTGAAAATCTTTTCACACGCTTCATGAAGGGTACATTTCCCTGCTCTCGTGTGATTGTACTGTGACTCCTGTATTGTTGCATAAGAACAAGCTGCCAGTATATTTGTGACAGACACAAAAACTAAAACCATCCTGACATGGCCCAATATTATGGAGAAACGCGGTTCAGGATGGCATGACGGTTCTAATCAAGGAAAAGAACTGCAGAAGAGACTATTAATTATTAATTACTGCTAGGGAAGACTACCTAGCTTGCGCTACTATATGTAGCTTTTCTCTGGCTAGTGTAAGTTAGTGGGAGGAGGTTGAGTTTGGTGACTTTTCTGCTGGTGATATTTTTTCTACATATTTATTATGAAATTCATACCTGGCTGAAAGCTAATCATAATGGCCCTCATTTACTAATATGTGCATAGAAATATTCTTACTCTGCAAAAAAACAAGTGCATATGCAAAATTAGTGTTGGATTTATGAAACATACACAGTAGCCTATTTTATTCTTACCACTTTGCCTATGTTGATAAATCATTCTGAACCAACAGACTTGTGCAATCTGCATATAATCTATATACTATCTGCATACTGCCACGCCCCCATTTCACTATATTAAGAAAGACATTTACTGGAAGGTAAAGTGAGACAGCAATATAAGAGAGAAGCCTGCACCTCTAAGCAGAGAAACAAAACAAAACAAAACAAAACAAAACAAAACAAAACAAAACAAAACAAAACAAAACAAAACAAAACAAAACAAAACAAAACAAAACAAAACAAAACAAGCTCCAGCTGAAATACCGGTGGCTTGGAATATCATTTTTCCTGACATACAAGTAAAAAAAAAAAGGGGGGCATCAAACTTGACAAGAAAAAAAAGATTGACAGGCTACAAGAAAAGGAAGAAAAAAAGCAGGTGAAGGACAAGAAGCATGTCATCTGTGAAAAAAATAATAATAACAATAATGATCCAAGTTCTGCAGCATCCATAGGATAGTGCCAAAAAAAGAAATAAATAAAATTAAAAATTAGACTGTGCTGATATGTAGCTCTTCATAAGAGATAAGATAATTTCACATGAGATAAGGAGTATTGGAATATGTTTAATTTAAAAGGTTCGGTTATCCTACACCATCTATTAATGAGGATCTTCAAATCCCTAATAATAAATGGTGTAGTTGCAAATATTTAAAGAACTGACGATCTTCAAATGTTTTTAATATACAATTGCGATAAAGGTCACCCAAAGTGAAAAAAAAAAATATATATATATATATAATACTATCCATTCACTGAGGTTTGAAGGATCTTCCAGAAACAGTGATGCCATTTTCCAGAGAACAAATTAGGTGATTTCATACCTGTTGGTCTTTTATCATGAAAAGCTGCCAGCAGAGTAGGTCAGGTCATATATTTTCCATGGCCATGTATCCCAGTAAGAAGTGAACCACTTTTGTAACATTGAAAAATGTGATGAGCCCAAATCCTAGCCTCTGAATTCTGTTTGTCAAAGTTTGACTTTAAACAGTGCAGGTGGTGATGGACGGATTCATTATTAGCGTTTTCTTTAGCTGTATGCACTCACTACTGTAACCATTTATGTGCCTGAGTCAGTAGATAGTAGAACTAGCCTGCTAGTTGACGATAGTGTATTGAATTTGTAGTCAGTTCTTACTTCTCTCACACGATGATAGATCTGATTTACAGAACTTCTCACCCAGTGTGAACTTTTCCTCACCCATTTCTCAAGATCCCAAAGATGTGCCACTGGCTCAATTTCAAATGCTGTGAAGATGAATGTGAATGAGCTGTGTTTTGTTAATCCTAGCTTGGACAATCATAAGTAAGTTTAGTGAAACTGATCTAATCATAATGCTTAATGAAAGTCTCACTTTTCCATCCTTCTCTGAGGATTCCACTTTAGGGCTTGAATGACTTCCACATTAGACCTTCCCACTAACCCCTCCCTTCTTAGACAGGCAGCAGGGGCAGATGGGTGTCCGCTTAGGCAAACCTCAGGGTGTGTTTGACACCCAGCTGGGAACTCAGGCCGAACCCTTGGGGTGTGGTTGTATCATCAGTGGCTTTGACATGAGTTCAGAAGGAATGAAATAAATATTTTCTGTAGCTCCTAAAAAAAAACTTACCCTTTGCTTCTGAAATAACCCCATCAGAGGAATTAGCTATGTTTCTCCATTAAGTACACCATGTAATGGCAGCTATGTGGTTTCTCCCCTGTGGCCACCAATCTGAATGGAAGATGCTGCTGTTAATAGAAAATTGCTGTAAAGGTCACTCAGCAATTATTATACAAAGAAAACTTTTGGATTTATTACTAATGTGGGCTTTTTCATGTCATTAGGCTTCACACAGAATCTTTGAATTATTTATTCAGGTGCTTCTTGGTCTTATGGGAACTATAAGGAGAGATTTGGATTTACTTAAAGAGAAGTTCATAAATGTGAAACTGATTAAAAATATAAACCCGTCCGTCAGTTCTGTTTAGCTGTGGTCTTTTCTTTTTAACAACCATTGAGATTTAAGACTTTATTGCTTGCAGACAAGAAGAATGAATGAAGAGTTCTTTGCAGGTTCTTGAGAAGGAGTGCTTCACATGTTTTCATACACTAGTGAGCAGAGATTCCAAAAGAATAACTGTGAGATTTAATATACAACAAATTTACAACAAATTTGGGAGATTTTCTATGAAATCCTATCTGCCTAATTTATCAAAATGAGGAAACCCATAAAGTCTAAAAAGTATTTTCCCAAAGAAATGCTCCTGCAGTTTGGCCCATAAATGTGATCAAAAGACAGATGGGCTACTACTACTAGTACTACTTTTGAGTTCCAGAGGTGGAGCATAGATGATGTCTCCGCCCTGCTGATGTCTCCGCCTGTCACCTGAGTCTCATTCCAAATCACACACCTGCAGGCTGCTGAATTAATTTTCATCTGGCTACAAAAGGCTGGAGCAGCTTCTCAGTTATGCTTGTGGTATTTCAAGCTAGGCCCCAACTATTGTTAGTGTGTTATCACTCTGTTCCTACCCACCATAGTCTCCCTTTCTTCCAGGTCCCACACTGCGGGAGGAGCTGTGGAAAGAGGATCATATGGAAGCATTATGGAAAGAAAAAAACTGCTGGAAATTGATAACTTACCTGCCAACAGCATATTTCCTAAGTAAAGAGTGCTGTCTAACCTCCTTTTTAAGCTTACCACTATACTCTGCACCTCTGTCCAGGTTACCACCCAACTTGACATAACGATCTGGCCAAAATATGGATACAGCGGACACAGACCTCCAGGACTGCAGTCTTGTTGTGGAAGAAATTGTTACTCAGCTCTGGAGATATTCCAAGCAGGTGATCAATGCCACCAGCCCATTCAAGAGATTGTCTTCTTTGATTACCTGTCCTCCAGGGTCCTAATCACATTGCTAACACTGAGGTAACATTTTAGGCAAGATTTAAAGAACATTTCCGAACTCTTAACATCTTCAACTCTGCCACCTCCAGCTCAGCACAGCCTTCTGTCTTTTTGTTAGTGCCACTGTCACCATCTTTGCTACCACAGTCGATCATGTGATGGACCCCACACAACAGAGTGATAAGAAATTAAGAAAACTGAAGAAACATCTATAAAATGAGTCAAACATCTTTACAAGAGTGGCCTTCATGAAGCTCTTCCTTTTCTGCAAAGGAGATCACTTTATGGAATCCTGATGGCCTCTAAGCAACATGAAGAAAAGGTTCAGTTCTTAAAAGAAAATTGTCCATCAGCAGCAAACATCAGCTCAACAGCCTTTTGCCCAACAGAGCCTTGATCAACATCACCATCAGGACACCATAAGAAACTCAAGAAATCAACATAATTTTTATGGACTTGAACTTGATGGAAAACACTTTCAATTTCTGCCATCGTGGCCACTGGTTCCTGTCTGAATGAGAAGATGACGCCTACACTGTAAACCCGGATAAGTTGAATCTACTTAAAAAACACCAAGGTAACTCATTGCCTTAAATTTTTTAAGTAATAAGCATCAGTTGAATAAGTGCAATGGACTCTGTTCAATGTACTTGAGACCCTTTTAGAATGGAATGGAAGATCTAAGTTGAATGTACTAATAACAGAGTTTCAGTAACTGAAGATACTTAGTTTAAGCAATCATTCACCACCCATTTTTTTAACTCAGCTTGTTAAGTAAGCACTACTCCATTACAAATTGAACTAAATTGTATGTTCTAATTGACCAACACACAACTTAAACACACAATTACAATAAAAAAGGACATGAAACAGTTCAGCTTACTCAGCATTAACAAGTAATGTTCACATACAAGGCAATTTTAAGTAATATGAACTCAATATTTTTAAGTCGAATCAAAATCTGGGTTTAAAGTGTAGGAGTGTACGTACATCATAGCAGGTCCCACTACTAAACCTTCCCCTTCACTCTTGCTGATATCCTTCTGTCACAAATCACCCTGAGACTCGTCTCCACCCACTCCGCCCTGCCGCTCTCTCTTCTTCACCTCCCTTGTGCACTGTCGATTGCTTTGGATGGTTGACCCCAGGCATTGCCTTCACTGTCTCCACTCCTTGCATGTTAACCTCTCCACCTGTCTCCCTCTCATTCACAAACATAATTCTTTCTTTTTTTTACTGACTTTCATTCCTCTTCTCTCCAGTGCATACTTCCACCTCTCCATACTCTTTTCCACCTGCTCTCTACTCACACTACACATCACAATGTCATCTACAGTCCGGAAAAGTATCATATTTTATTTTATATGGAACGCCTTTTTAAAATGTTATTTTTCTGGTCCTGACTAAATGTTTAGTCATGATATCTGTTTCTCATTTAATTTAGTTCTTAATTACATTGTGTGTTCCTCAACACACATTTGGAAATTTGCTTTATTGAATACCATTGTAAACTGGTCTCACTTTATTCTAAGCAGCACTTAATTGTTTCGTTAATATTTTGGCTGACTAAGACTTGCTATTCTACTTTTGGCCAAGATTCCTACATGGAAACAAAAAGTATTTTAAATTAATTTGTCATATAAAGAGTGCTGTGAATCCTTAATGTGTTTATTTTAGTCTACTTTTCCATCCACATCTTAAGGAATTTTTCATTTTCTTTTTGTCATTTTTGCCTCTTATGTCAGTCTGTCTCATCCATTTTTTTCTGTGGCAGGTTTCTCTCTCTTTCTGTGGTCTTGTATATGCATTAACGTCTCCTCTGACCATTCCCCTGAGCCACTCCAAAGAGCAGGGATTAATATCAATTATGGACGGGTGGGAAGGTTCTCCACCATGTGCCAGATCCTTAATAGGGACATGTGTAAGTCATTACCTCAACACTTTGGGCTCCCAACACAGTTTAAGTATGCATGTGCATGTACAGTATGTGTGTGAAAAAGAGATGATTGATGATAAAGAGGCTGAAAGTAAAGAGGGTTGTTGGGGGTTTCTTTCTAGTTCGATAAAGCTCTGAAAATACACTCAGAAAGTGGGTTTATATTCTCAGAGAAGCATCTGTTCTCCTTTGAAAAGTGATGAGAAGCTCTATGGTGACAAACCTTCTATCAAAACTTTAAAAAAAAAAAAACAAGCAAAAAAAAAAATGTCTTTACTTCCACTGCTTTCTCATACACACACAATCACACATACACACACCTCTGTCAGCAGTCGGCCTGGTTCCATCAGAAATCTGTGTTGCTGACAGTCTTAAAGGCCTTAGTGCAGACCACTCTGACAGAGTTCTTCTCTTTTCCCCTCTCCCTAGTATTCCCATTCCCGAGTCTGGCATTTTTGTGCATGGCAGATCACAGTCCTACCAATCTCTCAAGCTGCTTCACAGGCTCAGCTGGAGAAAATGCATGCCCGTCTGATGAAAAGATACCATAACAGGGGTTAGAATATATGGGTTAGTCAATACAGGCCCTGATCTCATTAAAATATGGATGAACCTGCCAGTCACTGCTGGCTGGGGTTGAATATAAAATAGAGACTGATATATTATATTATTGACAGTGGCATTTTCATAGGCTTTACTTGTCTGAATACTTTTACTCCTGTTTGCCTCAATGTATGTTGAGCTCTGCTTCAGGAATTTCCTTTCAGCTTTGAAAAGAGTGCAACCAAACACAGGCTGCTTCAAATGACAAGGAAGTTAGTTATTGTAAAAAAAACCAAACAAAAAAACCAACGGTGTGCTTAACATTAGTAATACAGATGCACTGTGTACATTTTATTACACCACAGTAAACTTGTGTTTATGCTTGACTGAAGTAAGGCTGTTACTTGTGTATAAATAGATAAATAAATAAATATTTCATTGGAATGTCAGGGACAATTATACTTTTTCTGCTTTGGATTTTTAAAATACGTTTAATGGACCATTTGAAATTGTTTGCTCAGTTTTTCAGCAGTGGGGAATTTTCACGGTAGAGCACTGGTTCCTCAGTTTACAAAGCAAATACTATAAAGCTAGAAGGAAAGAAATAACTTAAAATAAAAAAAAGGAAGAAGAACTATACCAAAATGTGAAAAGTGTGTGTGTGTGCTGTGTCGAGTGTAATATAGTTTAGATGGTATCATGTGCTATCAAATTACAGCTTTTCCTCTAATAAAAGTCAGCTCCTGCAACCTTGTTCTGCTATATTTGAATGATTTATTTTGAAAGGCTTTTTCACTTTTTAATTCTGTCCAGCTATTGTTGCATATGATATACACTACCTGCAAATGTTTCACAATTAAGAAATGAAAGGTTTGTGTCGGTTTTTCTCCAAATGCTTACAGGAAACGTTGAGTTCCTACAAAGGAAAATGAAGTAATTCAACTGGTTAAACTTTTCAAACAAACTGTGACCTATACTGGCTGATAGGTAGATAGAGGCTGGTGTGGTCGCTAAAGTAAATGATACATCAATTGTGAGTTGAGGTGTTCCTACTTTGCAGGAATAGCATTGTTTTGTAAGTTCACAACACAGTGATGAAATCATACTTCCTCATCTCAAATGCATGTGGCAGCTATAGCATTCAAAGGATTAGATGGCTTAATGAATAAATGTTTAATTGCGTTTCAAAGAGATCTTTATGAAGTTCTTATGAAAAAAATATATAAGAACAGTTCCTTTAAATGGCACAGCAAAACTCGCTCTAGTATAGTTTAACTTTATTGACTTAAAATAAGGTTGCCAGAATACTTGGCTCAACAGAGCTCTGACTCTTTATCAGCCTGGAGCCTATCCCAGCCATCATAGGGCGAGGGGCAGGGTACACTCTGTACAGTCTGCCAACCTGCCGCAGGGCCAACACAGAGAGACAGACAATCATTCACACCTATGGGGAATAACTGCACGTCTTTGGACTGTGGAAGGAAACCAGAGTACCCGGGGAAAACCCATACAAACACGGGGGAGAACATGCAAAGTCCACACAGAAAGGCCTGGGCCAAGGTGGATCCAAACCCAGAGCTTGTGAGGCAACAGTGCTAACCACCACGCCACCGTGCTGCCCATCTTCTGAATCAGCAAGACACCATTTCCTCTCCAGCTTACCTGTTATCTGCTTTAAGCTGTGCATTTGCAACTGAACGTCAACAGCCAAGGTTTCCCAGCAGAGCCGTGCATTGTAAAGAAATTATCAGTGTTTTTTACTTCACCTGTCACCTGCAGGTTTTAATGGTGTGGATAATTGGTGTGTATTTGAGAAGTAGTAATTTTCTCAACAATGGCTTATGAATTAACAATGAAGAAAATGATCTAGGAGGAGTTTCACCTCTATAGTAACATTAGTTAAGCTATTACAGTGTTCTCATGCTAACTAATGTGCTAACAAACAGCAAAAAGGAAAAGATTTCCCAAATCCAAAGCAGATGTTGAGAAACAAGCTCAAACGGACAATGAGGCAAATGATGAGAAGTGGATTTATTATATTTATTCATCCCTATGGATCTTTTATGTTCAATATACAACCAAATTTGTTCCAGTCTTAGACAATGTAAGTTAGTGACATTTCCAAACCACACATTTGGATTGGTGTTTTACAGTTAAAGTGTCTCTTCTGACTGCCAGTGTGGTGTCTGTGGAAAAGATGTAGAAAATTATCAGCTATAGGACAAAAAAGAACAAAGAAATGAAACTTAAAGGTCAAATAATTTATTATAGTTTAAGAGGAACATTATACTCCAATGGACTCTAATGATGAAAAAAAATCAGACGAGAAAGTTAAATAAGTTTTTGCAGGGAAACCTTGCACAGTGCCAATCTTAAGATGGGGTGTTTTGTGTCCCCTATTTTACCACAAATAGCTCCCTGCATCCCTCTCCCTTTCTCTCCCTGGAGACTTGCAGTGCTCTGGACAGATGACCTCGCTCGCAGCCAGCACTCTGGAGCTAGAAGAGCCAGGCAGCCAGGCTCCAAGTCGCTCCCAGCGCTCTCCACTGATTATAGAGGGTGGAGAGGAAAGCAGTGGAGGTGTTGAGGCTGGGACACAGAAAGACAGAACACTGCAGCGGCTGCTCTGTGGAGCCCAGACAATGCACTTTTACAAGAGGGATGGATCGGCACACCACATAGTAGCCAATAAATCTCCACCGCAGTGGAAAGCAAGACAACGCAGGGCCATTGTGTTGCTGTTGGTCTTTGTTTTATGTTTTCCATGAGTATCTGTGTCTGCATGTGCATATCTGTGTGTTTGAGTGCATGCTTTTGTGTGTGTTTGTATGTGAATCTCACCTCAAAGGAGTGGCCCTCGTCACACAGCTACTATTGTTGCTATACGTTCTGCATTCCCTCCCTCCCTGTGCTTCACAATGGCTTGCTAGTAGAGCCGGAGAATAAAAAGGGAGGCGAGGTGCACTGTTGAGTTGAGCCGGCATGGGAGGGGGTGAGGAGGAGTAAAAGGGAGGATGAGATGTGAGCCTGGGCAGACTCCTCGGAGCCGGACATGGAGCTCCGATTATAGTGGCGGGGGACCGCAGTGAGACGTTGCCCAGCAACACCAGCAGCTCTGCCTGTAAATCATGTCACCGGGTCTCCTCAGCGGCGCCCCCAAGCCTCTTATCCAGTCTGTCAGCATCCCGGCTGGGGACAGAAACCAGGGGACAATCTAGGCCTGAAGGCCCAACTAAACAGTGCTGGAGACTAGGATATGTGGGTCACAGTCACCTAAAGAGACGCTTCATCTGCCTTCAAAATCAGATCATTCATAACTTTTGGTCATTGCTGATTTAATGTTTCCAATGATGGAAGCATTTTAAGTCCCCTTGGCCTTTTCAAAACATGACAGAGGTAGAGTCATAGTTTCTCCTACAAGGGACAATAGAAGACCTTCTACAATACAACAGGATATATGCTTTTTTGGGGTTTTTTTCCAGGGTGTGTACAATATACACATTGAACGACTTTAAAAAACAAGAATTGAGTGCATAAGCTTGAATTGTTTTGGATTTTCTCTGATTCACACAGGGTCACAAGTATACATACAGGCTCAAATATATACATACATTCACTTAATTCCATCACTGTCCCAAGTAAAAAGAGGCACAGATCCAATCCATAATGTAATCCCACACCCACCATAAACCCATCTGTCACTCCCAGTGTAACTCCTTCTGACGTTCTCTATACTTCTCCATCAACATTCTCAAAGCAAACATTGCATCTGTAGTGCTCTTTCTCAGAGTAAGGCCATACTGCTGCTCACTGATTGTCATCACTCTTCTTGACCCAGCTTCAACAACTCTTTCCCATAGTTTCATTGTATGGCTCATCAACTTTATTACTTTGTGGATATCACAGCTCTGCACATCACCCTTGTTCTTGAAAATCACTACCAGTACACTTCTGCTCCATTCCTCAGGGATCCTGTCACTCTTCAAAATTGTGTTAAACGATAATAAGTCCATTGCCCTCCCCCCCAGACATTTCCATAACTCCACAGATATGTTATCTGAAATGTCTTTCCACTCTTCATTCTCTTCATAGCTAACCTCACTTCCTCATTACTAATCTTATGCACTTCCCAATTCCCTAACTGTCTTCCACCCTAGCCTCCCAGCACTCCTGTCTACTTTCTTCATCTCCCAGGCTATCCCACCTTTTCTTTGCCAACTTCTTCCTTTGAATACTTTCATTACACAACCACATCTCCTTTTCCACCTTCCTCTGTCCAAAGGATACACCAAACAACTTCCTGGCAGTTTCCCTCAGCACTGCAGCTGTACTTTCCCAGTCATCTGGCAACACTTCCTTACCACCCGGAGCCTGGCTCAACTTCTCCCTGTACTCTCTGCAACAGTCTTCCTTCGTCAGCTTCCACCATTTAACCCTTGGCTCTGCCTTCATGCACTTTGTGTTCTTGAATTCTAAGATCATCCTACAGACTACCATCCAGTCCTGCCTAGCTATATTCTTTCCTATCACTACCTAGCAATTTCCAATCTCTTTCAGATTGCACCTTTTGCATAAGATGCAGTCCACCTTTGAGCACCTTCCTCCACTCTTACACATCACCCTATCTTTCTCACTCTTCCTGAAGTATGCGTTCACCCCAGACATTTCCATCCTTTTCACAAAATCCACTACCATCTCTCCTTCTGCATTTCTCTCCTTAGCACCACACCTACCCAACACTTGCTCATCACCTCTGTTCCCTTCACCTATATGTCCCTAACAGTCTGCCCCAATCACTAATCACTCTCTACCATTTCATCTACCACTCGTCCACCACTGTTCCTTCCTTGGACCACTTTTGATAGATACCAACCGCTGCAGACCAGGAACTCAGCAGTTTTGGAGACGATCTGACCCACTTTCCAGCTCAAACTCACTCAAATCTTTATGCTTCATGTATTATTTGTCATGGTCCCTAAGCTCTCCTTTTCGACATTATCACAATATACTTATTGTTTTCCACATGTCATCTGTAAATACCCTCATGTCATTAGGGAATATTTGAGGATATATTCTGGGGGTGGGGACAGAGCTGAAGAGAAAAGAGAAAAAAATTGGGCGTTCTCCAAGTCAACCAGACAGAAGGATATGATATAGCCTTGTTATCAGAGAACCTCCATTATCATAACTCCCCCCCACCAAAGATGAAAATGAAAGACTGGTAGTCCCCAAGTCCCACTAAGAACAAGTGCATTCCTACAGCATTCCCTAGGAAGGGCAGTTAGGGTTCCAGAAAGGTGTGGTCAAACTCTTATCAGCTTTTATTGGCCAGTTCTTCAGATTGGTGTGAAGGATCAGTGTTAGTTATACCCTGAAGTTTACTGTAAGTTCTCAAAGTTGAAATTACTGATGTTCCTTCCATTAGGATGGCTATGGACTAGGATTTAAGATTGTTTGGAGAGGACACAGGCAAGAAATAGGAACATTTGCCATAGTGACTATAGCACTGGGTACTTTACTCCCGTCAATGCACATATGTAGGACTGCTTTCTTGCATTTGTGCAATATCTCTAAAATTAGAAACATTCTGTCTCAGAGTGATGCTGAAAAACTAGTTCATTATTACTACCAGGTTGTCCTAAAAACTCAGTGAAAAGCCTTCAGCTGATCCTAAATGCTGCAGCTAGAGTACTGACAGGGACTAGAAAGAGAGAGCAGATTTCTTTCATACTGGCTTCTCTTCATTGGCTCCCTGTTAAATCCAGAATTGAATTTAAAATCTTTCTCCTCACATATAAGGCCTTGAATAATCAGGCCCCATCTTATCTTAAAGACCTCATGATACCGTATCACCCCAAAAGAGAACTTTACTTTCAGACTGCTGGTTTACTCTAAGGTATTTAAAAGAAGAATGAAAGGCAGAGCCTTCAGCTTTTGGGCACCTCTTCAGTGGAACCAGTTCCTAGTTTGGATTCGGGAGACAGACACTCTCTATACCAGTGGTGCCCAGTCAAGAGTGCTGCGGCCCACTTGAAAACAAGAAAATCACATCTTCTTCACTCACAACTTTTCACTTTTATGTATGTTTATACCCCACTCTGCCTTTAATCATTATTATTGTTAATCTCTGGCTCTCCTCCACAGTATGTCTATTGTCCTGTCTCTCTTTCCCCTCAACCCCAACCGGTCCCAGCAGATGACTGCCCCTCCCTGAGCCTGGTTCTGCTGGAGGTTTCTTCCTGTTAAGGGGCAGTTTTTCCTTCCCACTGTCACCAAGTGCTTAGTCATTTTGATTGTTGGGGTTTTCTCTGTATCGCTGTAATGCTTCTTTGTTTCTCATCTGTTCTTGAGTTTCTTTAGATCATACCATGATGCGTTTGCTTTTAACTACTTTACTTTGGAGTGCAGGTTCCATTTAAGTGATTTATTCATTCATCTGGCCTGGCAGTAATCAAGCCTGGGTGTGGTTAATGAAACTGAATCCAGTTTTCCAAAAAAATGTTAACACAAATAATTCATGATTTAACAAGGTGGGGGAATAGGGGGGGATTACTTTTTCACATAGATGTCAATATGTTTTTTTTTCTTGATAAATGAAATAATTTAATTCCGATAATTTTTTTTCAAGTCCAAAGAAACTGAGTAGCACATGGAACATAGGAGCCAACCAACACTACTGCATAGTAAGTGCAACAATCAGGCATTGAATGAGGGATTTCTTCAGCCCCAAGTAGGAGGTAGCCAACAACCAATTTCACACAGGTGAGAAAGGAGGGCGGGGAATCCCAGAGGAAACCCATGTTTGAAACAGGTGGGATNCACACACACACACACACACACATACACACACACACACACGAGAGAGAGAGAAATTAAAGGAGAAGACACAGAAAATGGCAGGAGGACCAGGGCACAATGACATGTTTTTCCAACATTACTAGTGGTTCCTGGTTTTATTTTGGTTGCTGCTGCAGGATGAATTCTTAGCTGTTGATTAATATTGTATAGGCGAACTTGTGATTGTTGATGTTTGAATTTGTTTTATTATAATTGTTTTAAAGGGGATCCTACTGCTGACCACAAACTAGCACATTCGTTTTAGGGTTACATTTTCTATATCCTCCCTACAATTACAGATAGGAATAATATCCCAAAATATGTCATATTAGTATACAGCAATATGTTATATAGCCATCTTATAATTGCTAATCTCATAATAACTCATTTGAACCACTTTGGAAAATTGTATTCTAGTCCAACAGCCCTCATTAACATGCTTCTTGTTGAAGTGCAGTCTCTTTTTCTCCCTAATATAATCTGATAGACCTCTTTGGTCTGGATGAGTGGCACCCTGTCCAGGCTCCGAGCATGCTAACATGTCATTTGGATGCCCCTACTTGCCCTTTTGGTGCCCTGTAGCGTCTGGCAACCCTGCAAAGCCTGTAGCCGCCGTCTCATTAGCATGCACAGTGCCTGCTCGATCTCGCCATCGAGCAAGGTCACCGGAGACTGAAGGTGGTCGGAGTGTGCTGGAGCGAGTTGGTGCGGGTGGGGGGCCTGCTCTATTAGCATTCACTGGCTCCCTGCTCGTCGCTAAATTTTTCAGGAACCTCCAGCTGCTTGATGTTGTAGCGAATCACCAGAGAGGCTCGCAGTGTGCCTCTCCGCCTTACCAGCCCCCCCAGCTCACCCGCACCCACCCTCCATCTTCTTCCCCTCCAGAGTGCCGTCTCATCCAGGCCTCTTCACTTATTCATGTGTTTATTTATTATTTCATCGGCTGCTGGAGAAAGGAGGCATCTAGTTGTGAGAACAGTCATTAATTCATTAAAGCCTTTCCCCTCCTCTCCTCTCTCCTATCCATCTTTACCTTTATCTCCCCATTGCTGTCTGAGTGGACCCACGAGTTCACTCTGCTGCCCTCCTGTCCCTTTTGCTCCAACTTAACATTTGTCTTTCTCTTTCATTTTTCTTTACATTTGACATAAACTAGCTCCTTCCTACTTTTACTATTTCACCCCCTCAACCCCCGGTAAATTTTAAAAGTACTACTGTATGGAAAAGAAAAGAAAAGAAAAGAAAAGAAAAGAAAAGAAAAGAAAAGAAAAGAAAAGAAAAGAAAAGAAAAGAAAAGAAAACAGAAAAAAACAAAACAAAACAAAACAAAAACAAAGAGCAGAGGTGATTGGTGATCACTAAGAACTGTGGAACCTGTGGAACCATTAAGAAGACCTTTGTTCATGCGCTCACCTCTGGATGTCCATCTTCTGCTTCTCTTTACTTTTCTCCATAAATAACTTCAGTGGTTGAATCATTCAAGTTCAGCAAGATCTGAATGGTTTTCAAGGATGCCCATGCTCAGTGTAGTTGTGTAAAATGGTATTTAACTGGCACAACACTCAAGTAAGACAAAATGACACACTACATTGTAGTGCATTGTGATTTTAACAGTTATTCTCTCTACAGGTGTGCCCGCAGTAAAGAAACCATTACTTTGTGACAATGAAAAGATCAGACATTTCAGCTAGGGTCCTTCACTTTTTTCCTCTTTTGTCTGTCTCGGGTGAATAGACCCAGTGATGGGAAGAAAAACTATGGAAAAATGTCATTTTTGAGACCATGACATCTTATATTTCCGTGGAGGAATTTTATTTTAAACCAGGTGCTGCACTGCTCTTCACACTACCCAAACTCCTCTCTGTCGGGTTAACATCAGCAGTCAGAGCAGTTTGTCAATGTGCATATACTTGCCTCCTTGGAGGCCATTGTAGGGGCCCTACTGGCTGCTCTGAGGGTTATGTATGGGAGTGGTGCTCCAAGGTGCTGGCAGGCCTGTCTGGGTTATTAATAACAGCAATAGACTGGACCTCACACACTCCATCACCTTCCGCCTTACACACCACGAGCCATCTACCACACTGACGCCTGGCAGCTTCACTCCACTCACATCACTCTGGGTCACCTTACCACCAACCCGGGGCAGGGGCAATGCTTTCTGGGGCTCCAGACAACACTTTGGCTTGACTGTCAGCCACCTCTGACTGAGGTTGCTCCTAGTCTGTATATTTCTATTATCATATTAAAGTTAAGGTAAGTGTGCCAGTCAAATTATTTGGATTAAAACACATATTAGACCAAAGTTACATTACATTAAAAAACAACAACATTGCATCACATGAAAGACATGGAAAGATCATGAGATGATGGCCATCAGCACCACAGTGCCTGGTACCCAGGCTGAAAGAAAGGGCAAGTTTCCTTGTGTGTCTTTATAGCTGATGCACTTTAATGTCTTTCTGGTTTAACGCCTTTCTCTTAATTAATTTTTTTTTTGTTTATTTTTTTTTGTTTTGTTTTCCATCTGTTGGTATTTTGGATCTCTTTGTGGTTCTTTGGCTTCTTTTTTGAGATTTTACATCGGTTTGTAGTGATTCTCTCTTTGAGCCTTCTGCATTCACATCACAGTGTGAGACATCTTCTTGGACCCCTTCAGTGATCCATTATTGGTTAAAGTTGTTATTCATATCCAGAGAATTTTCACCAAGCTCTCCACAGAGCTTCTTGCATGTTTCATGTCATCAGTCTGGTTTTCCACCTCACAAACTCTGATCTTACTTGATAGACCTGTTGTACACTGTTTGTTAGTTATTAAAGAAACACTAACACAGACCACAACTTTAGCTAACTAATAAGCCAGATTTGTTTTTCACAGTTAAAGGAGCCAAAACCTGCACCTGTTGTCAAAATGAGGATATAGAAAAGTTGTTACAGTTTAAATCTACATTGATCAATATTTTCATGTTAACTATTGATCAATGGTCACACCAATAGAGAATGCCCCTCCATTTTTTAGCTCATCGTATTGGTTTAATGATCTACAAGGATCAATCCCTCTAATTTCATCATCTTCATTTCCATGACTAGTCATCCCTTACTAAATAATACTCCTACAGTACAAACTCAGGGTTCTAGCACCTAATGACAGATGGCTAAAAATAGCATGCAAGCATATTCAATCAATTATAGTTAAAGTGCCAGCCCTATTTTTTTTTTTTTTTGTCTGAGTGCTTTGGACCCATTAGATTAGATTAGATTGCCAAAGAGTTCATATCTGAAAAACATGTAGATTTCCTTTGTAATGTACTTAGTTGTCTTGTAATTTAAATATGCTCTAATAGATCATTATTCATATTTTCCCTCAGACAAGTAACTCATTACACCACATATTTTTCCAGACACCTTGTATCGAATCACTATATCCTCTGTTCCCCACAACAAATAGTTATGAACCATCTGCCACTCTTGTGATGGATCACCAGCCTCACCAAGTCTTCATTTGATGAAATCAAAGCAGCAGAGTAACTCCCACCCACAGTGAGTCACATTACTGCTATTTACATTTACTCTGGATATACTTAGAAGGGATCAAAAAAATATATATAACCCCAGTTCCAAAAAATTTGGGATGCTTGGGATGTTGTGTAAATGTAAATTAATGCAGAATGCAATGATTTGCAAATGTCATAATCCCATATTTTATTCACAAAAGAACATAGAAAAATATAAAATGTTTAAACTGAGACATTTTACTATTTCATGAAAAAATACTAGCTCATTTTGAATTTGATGGCAGCAACACATCTCAAGAAAGTTGGGACATTCAAAAATAATGTTCCTCAATATCAAATCAAAAAGACTTTGAATATCTCAATATCTACAGTACATAATATGATCAAAAAATTTAGAGCATCTGAAGAAGTCTCTGAGCGCAAGTGACAAGGCTGAAAATCAGTATTGGATGCCCATGATCCTCGGCTCAGGTGCCACTACATTAAAAACAGGCATGACTGTCATGGAAATCACTGAATGGGCTCAGGAACACTTCCAGAAATCACTGTCAGTGAACAGAGTTCACCACACCATCCACAAATGCAGGTTAAAGCTCTATCATGTGAACGTGATTCAGAAATGCTGCTGTGCTCTGAGACAAAGCTTATTTAAAATGGACTGAGGCAAAGTGGATGTAACAATATGAACAATTGATTGGTCATCCTAAATGATGTAATTCCCTATAAGCCCAGTAGATGGCGCATGTGCGTTATAGAAACTTAGTGTTAACAGGTTAACAGAAGAAGAGGCTGTAGTTGTCGTTGTGAGCGCGGTTCAGTGTGTACGCCTGTAATATGAGTGTGCAAACAGCTTAAAAGATAAAGCCCGTTCTCTTCAA
>JASGAU010380973.1:0-25646 GCA_030220045.1 Australoheros facetus
GGGAGAGGCCTGGGCCAAGGTGGAATCGAACCCAGGCCTTCCAGATGGTATTCTAACTGTGAGGCAGCAGTGCTAACCACTGCGCCACCGTGCTGCCTTACATGTTAGGACACAAATCAGCAATTATGCATATCAGTCAATTTTAAATTCAACATATCTATAACACTGGCATAGCAAGTGTTCTGGTCACTATCAGGAATTTCCTTTCTCATATAACAGGAGACAGTCCGTGTCACATGGGTTCTCATTGCTGGAAATGCCCAGTTTGGTTTGGTTTGTAAGACGTGTGACGCAAACTCGCCTGCCGTTCTCAGTAGGGCATGGACTTTGTTTTTATTCAGTGACCTTGTCTTTTTAGTGTCTTTGCCTTGAAAACTTCACGGCTGCAGAGCGACAACTAAACAACTAAGCAACAAACGTCTACTTTGAAAAAATGATTATAAAATTGACTTTGTTTTTGTTTTTTTAGTAAACTGCAGAGAAGAATGGATATTTTAAATTTTATGGAGCTCAGCTGCATATTTACCATCAGTCCACCGAGTATGGTTAATGGTTAAAAACTGTATATTTTGTGGGCTGAAACGGGGAAATCTTGTTGACAACCAGGTGAGCATCAAAATATTCAGAAAGAGAAGGTATCTATTACACAACATATGAAAGACTTTTGAACGTCACTGCAGCCACATATATATACATATATACTATGCTAGTATACCAAGAAGTGAAGCAGGGTTTAGACAGTGAGCAAATAAAATATTTGGTAAAAAAGATAAATGGGAGAGGAGAAAAACATGGAAGAAAGGCCAAAGAGGAATAAGGAAACCTGTAAACCCAATTTTCCATCCTTTCTTCAAGCCACACTGGCCAGAACCTGCTAAAGGAAACGTGTAAGTTTGCAACGTGTATTAATAGACCACAGAGGATGCTGCATATTTGGTACCATGAGGCATTTTGGTTGCTTGACACTTGTCTTAGAAAATAAAAATAAAAAAATAAATAATGCATTTAATTAGAAAGCAGTAGAACAAGTGTTGCTTCAGAAAAATGTACATCTTGACTGATCCACCCATTTGATTGGGGGGACATCTGATTGATTGAAGTACTATTAAATTATGAAGTAATTCCTTGAAAACCATTTTGAAGACCTTAAAGCAATCAGGCTCGGGTGAAAGGCTGTAATCCTTCAACTTAATCATAGTTTGACATTTTTAGCCAACCCTTGGCATTTTTGGAATAGAATAAAAAATAAAATTGGATCAGGATCTCAAAAATCTTGTGGTTTGGAACCAGTGGTTACTTGAGGTACTTGGGGTACTTGAGGATATTGCACGAAGCATCCTGAAACAAAAGCAACGTTTGACTGTTTTGGTTTTATTTGCATTTATTCCACCAAAAGCACAGACACAAATCTACAGTAATCTAAAAGGCACATTGGATGGTGAAATTCGGAATATGTGGAATATCTCGGAGCAAGCCTTAACTGAACAACAAATGACTGACTTAGGAGAACCAGGGATCCAGGTGCTTGACACAGTTTCATCAGAACCTCTCACATATTTCCTTTCTCCTTTGATGGCTCTGGTTATGAGAATAAGTACAGTTCAATACATTTAGGCTATACTGTTGTCAGTGTGGGCAAAGTTGGATCTATGACCTTTCATAAGTTTTATCTTGCTGTTACATCTTCTTGTTTTGGAACATGGGCAATCAGAAATACAGATAATAGAACGCAAAACATTTGGATTATGGTGCAACTGGGAAAGTAAATGTTAGTCACTGAGAAAACCTTAGAGGTTTGATAAGTAGAGCTGGGAAGAAAGGGTTTAAAGAGACAGTGACTTCTTTTACCCGTTTTTATCTCCTCAGACATAAACAAAATAATGTGACTGTTGGAGTAGATACAGTGAGCACCAACGGGTTACCAGAGTTTTTCTTAATAAAATTCAGACAGAGAGGAGGACGAAAAGGGGGCGGATAGGAGTAGAGTCGGGAATACAAGCACAAGCGCCATAGCAACACATAGAAAGAGGAAGAAAAGAGTTACCCATAAGTAGCCGCCGTTTCACCCGCTTGTCCACATCAGCTACTGACGTGGCATTGAACTCAGAGCTCTCAATTGCAGCCTCATCTTTCTCTAAAACACAAGTGACAAGGGGACAAACAGTGAGCAGCAGGTTAATGAGAAGCCCAAATGACCAGACCTTCAGCCCCTCTTGGCGTTTGAGCAAAAAACCAAAGCCAAGAAGCAAGAAGCGATGAAGAGGTGCCAAAATCCCTGTTAGAGTGTTAATCCCCAAACAAATGATGAACCCCCAGAGCAAATCAAAAGAACAAAATAAAATGAAAATGATCAGTATCAGTGTGGAGCTTTCAAAATGAAGCGGTAGGAGGCAAATAGGTAGGGAAGGTGAGGAAGTTCAGGGCCCACATATGAACAGATTTATTTATTTTTTAACAATAGCAATGTGGGGTTTTAGGGATGGAATGGGGTTGGTGTGAACATTGGGGTTGGGGTTTATTTCTTGTGTTGACGGTGATGTCGCTGATGGAGTTTCTGTCTTTCGTGTCAGCCATGCTTTGTCAGCAATGATTTCCTCACATTAGGATGAAGGAGGAATACGAGAAAGAGAGGGAGGGGAAAGTACATGTGTAACATTTCCAAGACAAGCTGCCTTAAATGTGGGCACAGAGACAGGAGCGAGGAAAACTAGGTGACAGTGATGACAAGAAAGAGAAGAAAGGGTGGTGCACGAGAGGACACAGGATGGAGAGAATTGCTTGAAGAACTGAGCAATGATGAGATGATTGAGGGGGGGGATGAAGAACACAGAAGAAGAGAGAGAAAGAAGAAGAAGTAATCAGTCCCATCATGGCCCACAATGAGAGCGGTATATGAAGGAGGTTTGAAGGAATGGGGTTTGAAGGGGGTGTAAGGAGAGCATGCAGAGAGATAAAAAAAAAAAGAAAAAAGCAGGAGGTAGTCTGGGGGCAGCGCTGGTTGCCTGTTTGTCTATGGCACACATCACAACTGGCTTTAACAGTCAACGCTGGAAAAATCACATTCCCAAAAGCTGGGCAGCGGAGGTGGGGGGTGGTGAGAAATGGAAGAAGGTGGCAGTAGTGGAAGAAGGCAGTCAGTTGGCTGTTGAAGCTGCATGCATGTGCTGCACCGGTGATGGTTGGTTTGGTGATGGGGCTGGGAGAGGGAGTTGGCCTTTTATTGGACTTGAGTCATTGAGGCCTGAATAAGCACCTCTGTGAATGGATGCCACTTGCTGCTAAAGGATAGGCCTTGGATGTACATGCTCAGTCTTATAAGAAGGGGGTGGGGGAGTGGGGGCATAGATAAGGGGGCAATTAACGTCTGTTCCATTCCCCAGCCTCAGCCTGCTACCATTTTCTCCCTCTCCTCTCAGGCACATGATGGACAAAGTGGAGGACTCTCTGAAGCACACTCAGCGATGAATAGAGGCTTTCTGGTGCTGAGCTAGTGGGTAAAATGTGGTTATGTGAATGTGTGTGATTGCTGAATCAAGAGCTTGTGCATACCATCTCCTAGTTTGAGTGTGTGAAATAATCTGTCAGAGTGGGAGATATAGTGGGTATGGATGTGTGAGGGGTGGATAGCAGTGTCAGACAGGTTGAGTGGGTGGGGTGTGTAAGACAGGTTGAGAAGGGGTTGAGGGAGAGAGGTCCCAGTCGCTCATCCCTAAAGAGCGGTGGTCGAAGGGCCACAGAGAGGGGAGTTGCTTTAGAGAGCCAGACCTACAAAGTATGAGGAGCGGGAAGAATTAAACCACTCTACTACTACAACGCGGAGGAGATGGTAAAACCAATGCACTGGGAGGAAACAGAAGGACCAGTGTCGCTAAAAACAACAACAGCAGCAAAAAATGTCCTTCAATTTTAAAAAAGGAAAATGAAAGAAAAAAAGGGAAATTGTACAAATGAACTGCAGGTTCTCCTTTGCAGCTGAGCAAGCAAACAAACAGCAAGAGATTAGTGAGAGAGGCAGTGGCAGACAAATAATCGAAGTGGCACGTGAGTGAACGCATGCAGAAGGAATGGCAGGTAAAGTGAGGAGGGTGAACCCTGCAAGTCCCTGTTTCTCTGTTGCAGTGTATGGAGCAGAACAGGTGCTGATGGATGGGGATGGAGTTGGCAGGACTTTGGTTTTAATCAGCCTTCTGTTTTTCGTTTCAGTGAGGAGATGGAAGGTGAGGACATAGTGAGAGAGCTGGAGGAGGTTAGGTTTGCTTTCGTGGGAGCTTTCTCTAAGATCAGGCTGCAATTGAGATTTCCATTTTTAACCACAGTGTCTAACAAAGGTCCCCCAACCCACCGCCAACCCAGAGTCACTCTTTCCTCTTGTGCACCGAGGATTAATCCTCATTTCCACCTGATTTGGTCTTAACATGGTTGCTCAGACAAGACAGGCAATCAGTTACTATCACCAGAAAGCGGGAGTAGGGAGGAGGAAGAAGGAACAGAGGAATAGTGCTATTTAGAAAGGGTCGAAGGGGGGTGGGGGTTAAAGGTAGGCCCATAAAGCAGTTGGGACACTCAGACAGAGGGGTCCTTTCTTTGATCAAAAAATGAAAAGAGACAGACAGAGAGAGAAAACACACAAGACACTGGGAAAAGGGGCAGAGAAGGGTTCCCGCTCTCATTTTGCTTCCTCTTCACAGCCTTTTCTTGATGGAGTGTTCCAGTTCTTCAAAGCAGCTGGAAAGAAAAAGGGTTAGTGGCAGTCAAAACCTGGTGCTCCTGAAAAGAAGCACAGCAACCTGCTCCAGTGTTGAGAGTGAGAGACAGAGAGAGGCAGGTGTTTCCAGTGTTCAAACACAGCCATCAGGACAACACATCAAGATGACATCAGATAATTATGCTTCCACTCATGTGTGATCAGTAGCATTCTGAGACATTTCCAAGTTCACAGACATGCCTGAGAAAGCCTCATAAACTCACTCGTTTACTTGTAATAGTAAATATGAAATCACACTTAAATTTGGTTTCTTTGGTTTAAACCTCTCTGTGATGTATTTTTTGTATACAAATGAAAACTAACAATAACTTGTAAGCTTGTGGATAAAAGCAGCTCTTTGCTAGACAACGATTTGGTGGGCTGTCAGCCTAAGGAGTCAAAGCTCTGAACCTGATGGCTAAAGATGCGAAGATTTCTGTCTGGAAAAAGCTGCTATGAAACACATTTTCTGGAGTTTGTGTCAGTTCCAAATATGTGAAGAAACAGCCTCATAAGACTGTGGTTTGGTCTCAGTTCATTTTGTTACGCATAACGTTCCAAATATGAGAGGCTACCTATTAGATGTCAACTTCCTTCTCATAATAACCATAAATCATTGATTTCTGATACATTTTCTTTAGTTTATTGGAATTTTTTCCTCTTGATCAGCCACATGGCAGTTGTTTCGAAAAGGACACAGACAGTCTTTTTTCATGTTGATTATAAAGTCTCATAAAGCTCTCATTTATCCTGAACCAAAGTGAAGTACGTGCTCTTGCTTAAAACGTCAAATAAACTATGTCAGCATAACAATTTTTAAAAAAGGCTGACTGCTGTCTGCTGTTCAGCATGAGGAAATTTTGTTATTACACTTAATAATTCACTCCCCAAAATCAACAGTCTAAACTAATATGACACAAAAATGGTCAATTTACAGGACTGTAGCTACACACAGTGATTAAAACTCAAACCCAAGTGTGCCATGTACACTGTGCATGACCTGAAAACTTTGTGTATTACCACAGTCAAAACTAGCCAACAAGGGTGTGAGAAATAGAAAATCGTCTGTAATGAGACAGCAACTTAATAGCTAACTTCGCTTCCTGCTGCAACTACTTACATTCATTTAGACCCTCGTGATTAGTAAATACATTTCTAAGTTCTGCCGTCCAATATTTAATTTGATGATCAAAAATACAAATGATCACCTGTGCCATAGATTACAAGAACATAATACCAATATATTCAAATTTCAACAATCTCTAATAAACTTGCTATTAGAGCCAAGATGCAGTGATGAAAATTGCTTACAGGTTTTTGCAAAATTTCTTATATTTGAATTATCAGGAAGAACGTGGAGAGAAAGCTCTGAATGATGTCACTTACCTGGAATGTCTTATTCTTATTCATTCTCTACAGATTAGGAAGCTAGTGAGATGAAAATGAACATCGTCTAAGCAAAAGCCAGGATGTTTACAATCACATGTACAAAGGATCAGTTTCAGCAGAAACAGCTGACTCAGCACAGTTTTTACATGATGAATGTGGTTTTACAGAGCAGGGATGTATCAGTCATTCAGGCAACTCTGCAGATTCTCCACTGTTCCAAACATATATCACTGCTCTTTCCTTAATCCAGACATGTGACTGCTGTGATGCTTCATGCATGAATCCAAACGATAGCTTTCCTAAATAAGATCATTCATCAGTATAGCCATTAACCTTTTTGGAACTGGGGTTGTATAACCCATGCTGGTATATGCTGGTTATACAACCCCAATTCCAAAAAGGTTGGGTTGCTGTGGAAATGTTCATAAAAACAGAATGCACTGATTTGCAGACCACATAAATCCACATTTTATTCACAATAGAACACAGAAAACGTATCAAATGTTTAAACTGAGGCATTTTACTATTTCATGAAAAATATTAGCTCATTTAAATTTGATGGCTGCAACATGTCTCAAAGAAGAAAAATAAATGGTACTAACCAGAAACAGCTAGAGGAACAGTAACAGCAACATGACCGGGTCAAACTGAGTTTCAGGCTTGTCATCAGCGCTCATTTCAAAAGCCTGCGATCTCTGATAGTATGGGGATGCATTAGTGCCTGTGGAATTGGCAGCTTACAGGTTCCACAGGCACTAATGCTGAAAGGTACATACAAGTTTTAGAGCAACACGCTCCCATCAAGACAGCATCTTTTTCAAGGAAGACCTGGCATATTTCACCAAGACAGTGCTAAACCACATACTGCATCTATTCCAACACCGTGGCTTCGTAGCAGAAGAGTCCAGACGCTGAACTGACAAGAAAGAAAAGGTGCCTTTTTTTTATGTGGCACACATTTGGCACATCAGGAAATGAAAAATACAACAAAGAAGATCCAAGACTGTTGAGCAGCTATAATCTTATATCAGACAAGAATGGGACAATGTTATTTTTGCAAAAGTCCAGCACCTGGTCTACTCAGCTCCCAGACATTAATGGACTATTGTTACAAAACTGGGATTGCTACAGAGTGGTACATGTAGCCCTTTTTTTTTCTTAAAATGGAACATTTTCTAAGCTTAAACTTTACATATATTTTCAGTGCTCTATTGTGAATAAAATACAGGTGTGTAAGAGCTGCAAATCATTGCATTCTGTTTTTAATGAACTTTTTACACTCTTTTTGGGATTAAGGTTGCATTAGTACTTCAGTTATCTGCATGATAGATTACTTTGTTTCTTGTCATTATTAGGGTAAAGTGTTGTTTTTGTTGTTTTTATATACCTTACATAAAAATAATAATAATAAAAAAAAATCAGCCCATGCAATAAGAAATGGCATATCAAATTTAATTATTAATTAATTCATTGTTATTCTCACACAAGCACATTTAATCTTATAATATCACAGTTCTTATTTTATGTCACCAGCGTTGGCACTGTGTCAGTGACATGTGACCCTTTACAAGTGGAGGATTACTACTTCTAACTATGTTAGCAGCATATTAAGTCTGGGATAACAAAAACTGACAACCTCCATAGAGTACATTACTGATCCACAGTAAGTTTGACAAATGACCTGTAAATTTTAAGCCTAGCAGTCTTACAAGTTCAAGTACAAGTTGTAGTCAAGACACCAACTGTGGCTAATTGTACATGTATTGTAGTGCTCTCTTCCTGCTGAAGCCTAAAATATTATTGGATATTCTCAACAAAGTCTTGAATCCAACCAAAAATGGTGTTCGAGTGAACCCTAGTTATTCGACTAAGCATTTCTTTCAGTAATGACCCATTACTGGTATTGTTGACTGACTGCAATTGATGGCTAAATGAAGGCCCAGTTGGCTGTGATAGTCCTGTTGTCTGTTGTAGGTCCCTGTGTGAAAAGCTTCCTGTCACGCTCGTGTTCGAAGAGCTGCTGAGGTTGGGGCAATGTAGAGGGAAAACCTGCAAGCCTATCTAGTTTAGGGATATACAAGGTGATCTATCTATTAACTCACCAACCCCCCACCCACCCACTCGTTTTATTACTCTCTTTCGTCTAAGTCATCAGTGCTATAAAACTGTCTAAGGCCTTCCATTATGCAGCAGATGTTACAGTCAGGCAGCTGTGAGAGCTTCAGGGTGTGTGTGTGCAGAAAGTGGGAAGCCACAGTGGTTGTCACTCACCAATGCAGGTCTTGCTGTCTGAGTGCAGGGCATACTTCTGGTGGCAGCCACACACCGGTCCTGTGTCTGTGTCCTCACATGTGTGCTGGCAACCGCCATTTCCATAGTTACACGTCACTGAAGACAACACATACACTAAAATCTTACTTCGGTTTTCCATGGAATAACATGGGGCTAACGAAAATTAGTTTATTTGTCTACATTACAATCAAATTTATCCTGACTGGGAGTGAGAGAGAGACAGGGAGAGAGCTAATGGGTGAGGAAAATAAACAGAGTGGAAATGATATCATATAGTAGCAGAAAAAGAGATGGAGAGGAAATTATGGAAAGAAAAGTTATAGTGGTGGGAAAACTGAGAGCAACTGAGATACAGAGAGCGAGAGAAAACATGGGAAAGAGAAGTGTGAAAAATAGATAAAGACGTGGAGGAGAGAGAAAACTTAACAAATAATTTATTTTAGTTTATGCCAGGAAAACATATTTCTATACCAGTTTCTATATATAATAAAGATTTTTGTTGTTTCTAAAATTACTGGAAAATTTCAATACAAATAAACACCAAAAAAAAAAAGCTTAATATTTAGCTCATTTGTTTTTTAAAGTCCGGACCAGGGAAAATTTGGAAGGAATTTCTTTAGTGTAAAGAAACAGCTATAAGTTACAGCAACTGTCTGCTGGTTTCCAGTCACAACAATTGTATGACTGAAAAAGTGGGTTGATGTTCTATAAAACAACATATGGAAGAGTTTCCTGACCTGATGCCTTTTCATGTGGACAAAAACAAAATTGTTTTCTAATCTTAAAGGCCTGTGGTTAAGGTTTGGTTAGGTTTAGGCACAAAAGCAGAACAATTGCATTGTGTATTAAATAGTCTGTAAAGGCTCCTGGAAAACATTTACAGGGTTAAGCAACAGCAATGCTGCTAAGAGTGAAATCAGGTTTCAACTTTAGTTCCTTGAAACTAAAAAGCCACCTGTGAATCATATGTTATCATTTGCTAGCATTTTTAGGTCCTCCTATTTTGCCAAATCTTCAAAGTTCACAAAACTAATACATAAGTTTTGTGGATCATTAACCCTGACATTTGATCTTGAGGTTACTGAGAATGTGAAACACTGAAAACTAGAAATGTGCTTAAAAGGCATTCGTATGACAGGAGGAAGCAGGAAAGAAGTGAAAAGAAAGGAAGACACGTGTGTTTGTCTGTGTGACGCTGAAGGCTTTGCAGACTGCCATTTCTTTCATCACTCATTTACTATCGTCCTGAGCTGCCATGCTCAGCAGGCCGGGAGCACGAGGTCCCTTGCCGCTAATAAAATATTGCCACAGTGGGGGATACATTAGAGCCTTTTTGAGGCTTTCAAAATCTTAACACTCTCACTGTCTAAAAGTAGAACAAGATTTTTTGCCAAACAGTGTAACTAAAAGCCGCCCCCCCAAACCCCTCAAAAACAGCAGCCCAAAATTCATGGCTGTAGGCTCTCAGTGTGCAGAGTGAGAAACAGGGATTGAGCTGTGAAAGGACATGAAATCGCTCTACTGAATCCTTCAGCACCTTCAGCTTGGCCTGAAATGCTTAACTGATTTTGGTATTAAATGTCCATCCATATATTTTACCACAGGAGGTCTTTTGGAATTTGTTCATCATTGCTATTACAGATGTTTATTACAGGAACATTTCGATCTTTCATCACACTAGTACATAACCTCAATAAACTCAGGTCTATAAACAAAGTGTTAATACTTTGCTGTCATGTGAATTATAAAATAAAATGACAAGTCCATTGGCTAAAGATTAACAGATGAGAGAAAGCATCATGTATGTAGAATTTCAAGACATGCAGCATCAGTAAATTGACACTGATATTGTTGTTTGTGTGTGTCAGTCTGGGTACGTGGACGTCACATATGATACATACATGTACAATCTTTCTGGTTTTTGGCCAGCTCAAAGCCAGGACGGCATTCGCACGACACTCCACCTTTGCCTGGAGCCTCTCTGCAGATGTGGGCACAGCCGTGGTCCTTGTTCATGCAGTTCATTCCATCTGTGCCGGGAGAGGGACAAAGGAACGTGGGGATTTTTAATATGTTTGACACAGAAAGTGGAAACTTTTTTATCTGATTGTACAGCTGAGAAGCAAGCTGCCAATCACAATTTGTATTGACTGCAGCTGCAATGAAAAGATGAATGAAAGCTTGTGTAAATGGATGTCTGTATCTCACTATAATATTTAAGTGGACCTATTCTATGCTCATTTTCCTGGACTCTACTAGAGTAGCTTTGGCATGACTCAAGGTTCAAATGAATCCTATCTTACACTGGGCCCCTCAGTTCATCCTCTCTCAGAAACATGCCTTTAGCTACTCTCCCTTTAATGACACCCACTATTTGAAACAACTTTCTTCTGATTGGCCGGCCTTTATATACACTACACTAACTTCTATATTTAAATTTCTGATCATGTTTAACATGGCATCCACCACTTTAACTTTCTAAATAGCCACACATCTGTTTTCTTCGACTTATCCAATTCAAGGTTGCAGTTGAGCTGGAGCCTTTCCCAGCTGTCTAAGGACAAGAGGCGAGGTACACGATGCTCAGGTCGCCAGTCTGTCACAACACAGAGAGAGACTGACAGACATTCACACCTATAACAATTTAGAATTGCCTATTAACCTAACATGGTCGTCTTTGACCGTTGGAGCAAGCCAGAATACCCAGAGACAATCCACACAGGCACAAGGAAAACATGCAGACTCTACATAGATAGGCTCCAGCCGGCCAGTGGCTTGACGGTGCTAACTACTACAACACTGTGAACTATGAAATTCATTGTTAAACTCTGAACACAAGAAATCATTCCTTATCACAATTGTTGGTCATTCTACTAAGGAAACCATAATAAATAACTAACAGTTATAATTAAAAATGCTCTATTCTGGTCTACTTTCATTGTTTCAGGCACATTGAAATCAAACCGCATAGACAAAAATCTATTTAGATCCACGTCCTTTTTTTTTGCTGCATTTTTGGCCACAGCAGCAGAGGGAGACAGGAAACAGGGAAAGATATGTAGGCAACTTGGCGACTGGCCGGGACTCAAACCCACGTCGCCCGCACCATATATATGTGGTCGCCAGCGTCACCACTAAGCCACCTGGGCGCCCCGAGCTACACCCTTCTGCTGTAAATGACCTTCCATTATATTTGATGGCCTTGTGCCACTATGACTACAGTTACGGGTTGCTTCTTCACATGAAGAAGGTTCCTGGTCCAAAACATGTCAGCATGTCAGGTCAACTGGTTATTCTAATTTGGCCACAGGTGTGTAAGTAAGTGTGAATTAATGTCTGTTTCTCTGTGTAAGCCCTGTGATGGACTGGCAACCTGTGCAAGGTGAACCCCACCTTTGACCCTAAAACAATTGTAATAGGTTCTATAAGGGATCATTTAAGAAACTGGATCCATGCAAGAAAATGCACGAATGATTGAAGGAATACTGAGGTACTGAATTCAAGAGAATGACCTTAGGTCACAGTTATTTTGACATCTAAACACAAATTCTAATAAGTTCATCTGTAACAGAAAAAAATATGGAAATGCAGGATTGAGCAATGCAGCGCAGCATGACTTGTGTCTGTTAGCTGCTCCAACACCCTCAGTCCCGATTAAAAAGGTTTTCAAAGTCACCTAAACTGCTGCCCAGACCAGACTCCTGTACAACTTTCTCCACTGGGGTCCAGTGCGTTAGGGTTAGGGACAGTGCTGTATGCTTACAGCTTACAGCACTGTCTGTAGCCATGGAAGACAAATAGCTGCGAGGTGCACCAGGTTATTATCGATGTTCTCTGCACATGAAGCATACTTTATTTCTTTGAGTTTTTTTGAAAATCTGTTAAAATAGTCAAATGTGATTTGATACACAGTAAAATGTGATCTTGTAATTCAAATCCAAAACATTATATTTGAAATGTACGCTCCGGGAATTTGTGAGTAGCCGGGTATTTGTATTTGTAGGAATGTAAGAANCAACCCAGTCTCACAGAAACATGTGAAACAGTTACATTGGTTCCATATATATACTGTATATGGAACCAATGTAACTGTTTCACATGTTACATTGGTTCCAGATATATATAAAAGATGGATATAGCTTCCAGGTATGAAAAATGAAATCAGGGCTTAAGTACCTTAAACCTGCATTATTATTTCTAATGGCCAGCAAGGGGCAACTGCTTTGGTTGCAATAATGAAATAGCCTGACTGTACAGAAGTTGTAGAGGAAATGCTGTTTGGTGGGTCCACTTTGTAATTAATAAATTACTCCCAAATGATTATCAAATGACTGACTTTTCAGTCAGAGTCTCTGCTCACCCCTCTCTGTGACCAAAGAGGGGTGACCAGAGACACCAAACACCAAAATTGCAATGTGAAAGCTGGAGGATTCACAAAGGCCTGCATTAACCTGTGCGTGGCTACGCCCAGCAGTTATTGTGAACTATCTGAAGAACTCAAGCCCTTAGAAATGTCTGTTTTTTAGCCTTTTTTTCTGCTGACTTGTTACAGTTTGTTCTGCAGCAGATTTTGAAGATTTTAAAGAAGTTGTTTTATCTCAAATATTGGACTTTCACCCAGGAGACTGTGATTTATGTCCTATTATTATTATTATTATTATTATTATTATTATACTTTTTATAATAAAAATAATACTAATACTTGTCTAGTTTTTGGTCCCTTGTTAGTTCCTTTTCAGTCTCTGTCAGATGATCAGTCTCGTGGTTTGGGTTAATTAAACTGATCCTTTCACAACATTATCAAATTTTATAAATGTCGAATTTTCATTCTGGTGAGTTTTGAAAAGCAAAACCTAATATAGATTAGACGACTACTTTTCTCTCTGTGGAAAAATGTAGTTATTTCACATTTTGCTATTAGACTGGGCCACCAGGGGAAAAACAGAGACCACAAATAAAATGGCATATTACAAAAACGGAATGGAGCACTGCCGTGTAAACCCCGTATTACCCTAAAGGATGCTTTTTAGCTGTTTAGCTGACTGTCCTGATTCCACTGCTGACATCCTTCACCAATCTCATCATCGTAACACCCATAATCACAGCAGAGAAAATCTCATGGGGTGCAGTAATCACACATGGTGGGTGAGCCGAAGTATTAAAAGGAGACAGTAAGGAGACTTGTAACTGAAGAACTGTGGTTTTTCTGCTGTATGTAACAACAAGTCCAATCCTCAGGGTGAGCGGAACAGCCAAGGGTCATCAAACCACTGCTTTTCTTTCCTAATGCTATAAGCCAGCATTATGCTTTCTGAAATCCCATTCTCTCACATGCTAAAATCCTGACACTTCTTCATCAGGACCAATTAAGGTCTGCATGCCAATTTATGACCCTGCTCGTCCCATGTCATCTTAGCTGCCACTGAGGCTTTCTCTTGTCAGCACTGACAAGCTCTGTGTTCTTCCTCCTACTTGTGCTCTGCTTCCTCGATCCATTCATTAAATCATCCAGGCCTGCTTGATGTAGTCTCAATCTAGTCCTGGTGATTTACAGAACACATTGCGGCAAGAATATGTGAAAGAGGTCGGGGGAGGAAGCAAAGAAGCAGAAGATGGAGGATCAATGTTCTCCAGAGAGGCAAGTAGTGAAGAAAAAGCCAGCCAAAGATATCACTGAGCTCTGGGAAGAAAATGGGAAAGCTCATTTGGGATTGTATTGATGTCTTGTTATCGCGCCACAATCAAACATCTTTCTTCACAAAACAGAACTTTGAGATTTGATTTATTTATTTTTTTTTAGTTTGAGATTTTTTTTAAGGAACAGTTTATTTCACACTCATATTAAGTAAGTAAGTAAGTAGTTATTTTTCTCCCACAGGTTTCGGTAGCTGGATACTCCTGCTGCCTCTTTCACTTTATGACATTTCACCAGTTTTTATTCTCTTGAAATGGGAGAACAAGGACAGAGGGGAGCTCAGTCTTCAAGTACAGACAAATAAACATCCATAAGAACAAAACAAACTCCCTTAAAATGGCCTTTTACCAATTCAGCTTTATTTTTGTTCTGAGCAAATTTCCCACTAAAGAATATCATAGGTCCTTAAGGTAAATATGAGTGAATAAATAAAACACTGACATAGATGTGAAATACAAAACAAACCATTATAGCCCAACATTATTCACTTTGGGCTGGCTGGAACTAACTTTCAGATACACTTATGGCTAAAATCAAAGAACGAATAGAACGGCATTCATATAGCACTTCAAACCATCAAGTTTGAAGCAACAAAAGTAAATACAGGAAGAAGGTGCTGTGTCCAGGACGAGTGAGCCCTCGGTTCATTTTACAGACAGCTGTTACAGCTTGTGTACTCTGCACGTCTATAGTAGTCTGCCACATCCCAGAATACAAAGCATACCTGGCTGTGGGAAGGTGTTTAGCTCAAATGTGCAGTGTGCACCTGGTAGTTGGGGCAGATCGTGGTTGGATCACGTTCTCAACACAAACTGTTCTGCAGTTAGTCTGGAACCACCTCCTAATTTTCTGGTAGTTTCTTATGACTAGAAGCAAAGAATATGGATCACAGTCTAGGTGCGGTTGTTCTGCTCCACCCAACCACAATTACTGCGTTCACATCTGCACAGACGAACTGCACCAAAGGGGAAAACAAACCAGAGTTCGATTTCAATGGACTAAACAGCACAGGTGTGAAAACATCTTTACTCTTCACATGTCGAGGTTTGAGGGATCTTCCAGGACTTGTTATTTTCCAGAGACCTAATTGGTCAGTAGGCAGTGATGTCATACCTGTTGATCGTTAATATCAACGATAGCCTGCTCCAGAGCAGATTAGCTCAGCACCACAAAAACTGAGAAACGAGAATTAAACAAAGTTACCTCAACAAACCCAAATCCTGCTTTACAATAAAGACTTCAGCTTCTTTTTGCCCACTCTGCCTAAACTGAAAGTAGTCAGGTAGACTGGTAGACTGTTCTGTTAGGTAGACAATAGAGAATGGAAGAGATTAAAAATGCTTAGATTAAAAATGTATTTATAACAACTTCCTAGCTAACAGTGCAGTTTGATATTATTCCACGATATGATAGAAAAGGCATAAATTAATTCTGAAACTTCAACACACATTTTAATGCATTTATTTCATGGATATAAACTAATTTAATGTAACAAAGCTTGCAGCATTTGAGCTTTCCATCCTGAGTATCAAAAGGAAAATGGCTGCCATGTGAACACAGTGACTTCCTTTGAGTCCTCAGGAATCACATTAGTGTTGAACTGTAAGCAACTGCAATTCAGTGATACATACCACTGATGTCTGGTCTCCATGGTAAATAATGTGCCATTCGGGGGCCCAAGAGCACTTCAAGTACTTTATTATTGTGCCATTTCCCCCAGAGAGACCCCTCCACCAACAAAATGTTCATTTTCTACTAGCTGTACCTCCTACAGGACTATTCAATTCAAATGCAAAATCAAAACAGTCAAACATTTAGAGGAACATACATTTACATAGTTGACAAAGAATAAAACCAAATCCACCTCACACCCTCAGATTATATAATTTATCCAATATGTTTCAATTAAGATTAAGGGCAGGGTGGCACGGATATACAGCCAAATCTGGGTCCTGTACAATTCATAAAATTAGCAGACCAATGATGTCAGAGGGTAAAAAAAAAGCTCTGAACAGTTGCCAAAACATGCAGAGGCCTTATTTGAAAACTAAACTCATAAGAAAGCATTGTTTCTACAATCAGTTTAAACTCTGGAGAAGTCAAATAAACGGAGGGAGAGGGAGAAGACGGACACAGGCCTGGCACTCAGCACAACTGAGCCTACAACAGCAAACAGAGCTACGGGTGAGAACTGTGGCAAACATGATGAGGAGACGAGCAGGCCGACTGGCAAAGCCCACAGCTCACTGATACGTTCAGTTTACAGTCTGAGTAACCCACGCAGGTCCACCGACCACATCTGATGTCTACTCTGACCTTCTGACACCAGCAGGGCAAAAGAGCCACGATAACATTTGTGGCTTTAAAGTTCACCTGAGAAGATTTCATAGAGAATAAAACATTTACTATTTAAAACTTAAAGACTAAACTAAAATCTAATTAATTTGTCTAAACTATAGCTGTTATACGAAAATAAAACAAATATAAAACTAATACAAGAAAATGTGCTCCCCACTTTCTAGAAATACATTTGAATTGATTCGCATTTTATAAATGTTACGCTAATAATGCATCAACAATTAAATATGAGGTGACCAGCAAGAAACATACCCACATAAGAGGGAGCCGAAATCCTTTAAAGTTAATTGTTCCATTTCTGATGAGGCAGCCTGACAGCATTCCCACAAATACACGGAATGGCAAACACTCATGGAGGTTTATTCCTTTACCCCAGCTGTAGCAAAGACTTTCCAATCAGTGCTGCATCCCTTCGACCTGTGAGGGGTTATTATAGTTAGTGGTAGCTGTAACCTTTTGGGTTTTTAAAAGTAATTCATAAATTAAAAAAGAAATATCTTCCACCACAAGCTGTTGACCATGTGGGTGTGTAAAGAGTGAAATACAAACAAATAAAAGTATAAAATCAGAATTTTGTGACATTGACAGCGGTGCAAAGGGCCCTTCTGGATGATAGTAGCAGCAAGTTTAATTAAACATGACTGAAAAATCATTAATCCTTAGAGCTTTTCAAAGGCACAAAGTAAAGTAAAAAATAAACTATCTGAAGTGACCTGCGGAGTCAGTGGTCGTTTGGAATGAATGAAAAAACAAAAATAATGATGGTATGCAGTGTCTGTGCCAAATTTGACTGCATTTCTTCACTTAGCAGAGAAAAGGTGAAGAAAAGGTTGACCTTTCTTCTTTCCAGCTCAGTGTGTGCAGCTTTGTTTAGACTGGGAAGGTCAGCAGGTTTACAACTACTGAACCTCCTCACTGGGAGCCCCAGAAGGTCCAGACAAAACACTGAGACACATCCTCATGGCCCAGTAAGAGCCCCCAGGATAGAGTTTGCCTCTCACACAGGCTCTCCTCTGTCTCTTTTATTATCCTCTGTCTGTCTTTCTCTTTCACCCACTCTGCTTGTCTTTATCCACCACTCTTCACATCTCTCTTTTGCTCTCTCAGGAGGTCTGACTCCAGATGAGGTCCAAGCATATCACAGCCATGTTATTACAACCTGACTCTCACAGCATTACACCCCAAAGCCCCCAAAAGTCTGGCTGGTAAAGTACAATCAGAGACAGTAAAAAAAAGGAAGGAGTGAAGTGAAAGACAGAGATGGATAGAGGGAGACAAACTGAAGAAAGACAAGAGGAATGTGGAAAAAGAAAGGAAAGAGAGGGAGACAGAGTGTGATAATTTAGAGTCTCAGAGTTACTCTCCTCCCCGTTTCCTCTGAGGGTAATGAGGAATGAGGTGATGCTGAAAGCCAGTCTCACAACCCGATCTCCCCACCAGGGACAAATACACATTTGACAGCTCAATTCAACTGTGGAGCAAATGTGATGTTAAAATTTCAATAATGTGAAACACCTATACAAATAGTACATAAATGGAATGAAGTCTAGGAGCTAGTTCAGTCAGTTGAGCTGTACTGCATCATATAAATGTAACACAGCCCACTATCCTCACATTAAATACCAAACACTCCCTCCCAATTGGGCAGCCTATTCAGGATACAAAACTGATCTCCCAGACACGTCAACGCTACTTCTGTCATGCCTGCCGTTCCAACCCCTCCACCACCCGCATCCACTTTAACTTTTTGGCTCCAAAGGGATTACTCCCCAATTTAAATTTGTGGCATGTTTGTGGGGAATGTTGAGCTTGGAGCTGAGATACCAAACAGTATTTTCTGCTGCTGTAATAAATCATTTCAAATGTGTCTTTTCTGAACTACATTAATAAAGTTCCATTATATTAATAAAACATTTATTTTAAATTGACTGTGTTTTTTCATTCACTGTGTACTAGAAACACTGACGGCCTGAAAGACAAAAAAAACAGAAAAGTCAGATTTAACTTGGACAGTTAAAAATATAAAATATCAAGATCAGAGCTGCGATACAGGAACACTACATCATACATGGAAATGCACTGTAGTGAAGTAAACTGAATTCTAACACAGAGTTTTCTTCCCCTTTGTCAAAATGCAGTAAATGCATTACCCACAATGCAGTGTGTAATTCTGTGGAAAGGACAAGTATGTTTTGCTAGTATATATACTGCTCAAAAAAAAAAATTAAAGGGCCATGTTTTAATCAGAGTATAGCATCAAGTTGATTAAACTTGTGGGATACTGATCTGGTCAGTTCAGTAGCAGAGGGGGTTGTTAATCAGTTTCAGTTGCAAATAGCAATTTGACACGTCAGATATTAAGAGTCTTTGTTCGTGTGAATGTACGTATATATTACAGCACATGTGCACAGTAGAAGAATATGGTCTTCTGCTAATGAGCAGGTGCGTTCCAGCCTGTGCCCACACATGAGCTACCAGTTGAGCTGTCAGAAAGCCACCCATAAAAGACTCCACTTTAAAGACTAAATGAAAAAGACTCAAATGAATAAAACCTTTAAACACCAGGATATCAAACAGGAACAGCATCTACTGTTACAGTTTCCTCGTCAAAGAAAACACAGGTGCAGACTAGCTAAAAGAACAGCCTTGGGTACAGTTAATGTATATTTGTGTACATTTATCAACTTTTTTAGTGGTTTCAGTAGGAAATTTCTTCCAAAATCTGTGTAAAATGACCTCTTCATTATTTTAAAATCTGACATTAATTTTTGGATTTTGCTAAGCTGTAAAAAATTGTAATGCTAAACCTAATCGAGGGAATTTGAGAATGGAACATTCCTAAATTTTTGACTTGGAGAAATTGGGTGGAAGAAATATTCTTAAGTTTTTAAGAAATAATACTTGAGCCAAAAGGCTCTCCACCGGAAAAAGAAAAAAAAAAACTCCCCCCAACCATCAGCCTCTCCCTCCCTCCACTTTTCCATCTCTTGTAAATGCCATTTTAATTGAAATCTGTCAGCCGCTGGCTGTGTGTCTGTCTCGCTGGTCTGCTCAAACCACACTGCTATAGGTGCTAAGCCATGAATTTCAATGAGAGCTTTTCTTCAACTGCCTGCATTGAACTCCTTTAAATAAGGACTGTGCCTTTTTAATAACCCTCCCCAATCTCTTGGTCAAACACAAGAGGAAACAAGCACCATTCACACCTACATGCACACACATACGCACACGCACGCACACACGCACACACACACACACACACACACACACACACACAAACACACACACACGCACGCACACACACACACACACACACACACACACACACATACGCACACACACGCACGCACACACACATACGCACACACACGCACGCACACACACATACACACGCACACACACACACACACACGCACACACACACACACACACAGTTTGTTTTTGCTTTCTTTTCTTCATCTGGCTCTGACCTAAGACATATCACAGTACCAGGAGTCCAGATTTAAACTTTCATTCTGAGTTATGAGCATAATTACTTTAATAAACATCACACCAAGCTATGATGCTGCGCTATTATTACACTGTGGACTATGACGTACCAGACCGCATTAATGTGCATTAATGTGCTTAGTGCATTAATTCAGACCAGCTGAATTAATGCACTATGATAAATTGATGGTAAATTGCTGTGAAACCTGAAATAAAAATATTGCTTTCTTTCATGTTAATTAAGCCAAAAAGAAAAGCAACACACCCAGAGCAATAATATAAAGAGGTAACAAATAGCAAAAGGGAAATGTGGTCTTCATTTATAGCAATGCAACCACTATGACACACCATGAAAAGTCTCAAAACCAAATATAATGAGGAAAAACTTCCAAATAAATATTTCTGGGCAGTGATGATGGGGAATGAATACTGCAGATGGAATTTTTGGTGTTTTGAATAAATGTAAGTGTCTTTATAGACATTTAATTGTCATTTTTTAATTTAATTCTATATCAGTTTATTGGCAATTTGTAATTAGCCCTGTTAATGTGATTCAATGTGAAGGTCTGCTTGATCTGATGCATGTTTTTATACTATTTTACCTTTTCTGTTTTTTCATTTAATTTTAAACCTAAAACTGTTATTTCTCATTTTAGTATAAATATTCATCTGAACCCCCCAGCAACCTCCAGTCACTGTGAGAAAACGTGTATTCCCAAACCAGCTGCAGAGTGGTTGCTGGAAATTGATAACTGTTGCTGGGTAAAGTCAGTCACAAAGATAGTGCTGCACCAAAAACCTTGGTCACTAGCAGATTGCATTGGTCGCCTGTAGTTGGCAGGGCAGATCCTGACACGCACTAACTAACCACCAAGCAGTCGTGAAACTTGATAAAATGTCAACATAGACTATAACCGTTTACCTTCTGCTGAAACCAACGCATTTCAAAAGATGCAACTTTTACTCAGAAGGCAAACAATCTCCATTTCTAGTTTGCGTCACACTTTTCACAGTATCACTATTGCTTAGTAAGTAGTTGGCAAGTGTTTGTAGACAAGTTTGAAACTCCCATACAAACTACAGGCAGCCAACGGCAATCTGCTAGACACTAAAGCAATTGCTAATAGGTTTTTCTGTGCAGCACTATATACCTAATTGCGACAAATTTCACCTAGCAACAGCATGCAACCTCCCACAACCGCTCACCAATATACCATGTGGTTCACTGACCAGTCACTAGGCCGGCCTGACTGTGGCATTAGTAGTTAATTTCACAGCAACTGCTAGCAACGTCAAGCAACCGCTTACAACCAGTCAGGGCATGCTCATTTTTTGCTAGTGACCGATGGTGATCAGGCAGTCACAACTGGTCTCTATGCCTGTGTAACTCAGGCCTTAGTAATGAGTCTATTCACATGTGCAGTGTGTCAGCAGCAGCAGCACATTGCTATGCTTTTTTGGCCTGAAAGTATCAAGTTTGAGTCACAAGACTGAGGCAACATGTCACATCCTGATATTTATGAATAACGCTTGGAAAAAGCATTTTTCAGCCCAGACCACAATATTATCACAAAGCTAATCAAGTAGTTTTTGTGATTAGTAATGTAAGCAGTGAGTGAAAAAGAAAAAAGCAGAAAAGAGGACTATTATCTATTGATGTCCAATTTTGCTTATGCTGGTTGACCCAGGCCCTGATGCCAAAGGACGTTTGTAAAATTTCTCACGGCTGGCATCCGGCAGAACAGCAGAATTTCATGCTCTGGGATGAGAAAGTGTTTAGCAACCAAGCCTGGAAGAGAGACCAATTGTCAGCTACAAAGTGATGAGCAACAAGGTAATCACTTTCTGTGAGGACAAGGCTTTATTCTTGGAGCAAAATGCTTTGAAGGGTCAGTGACTCCATGACACACACACAAACTTTAGATATACTACATGATGGCTCAGCCCAGATTTGTTCACATTGTAACCTGGATAACATTGTTTTCCAAATGAATAATTGGCGGAATAATAGCTGGCACAAGACTGTTTTTGTTTTATTTAGCCATTATCTTTGGTTCACTTCCTAGATCAGAACTACGGCTACTTGAACAGGGTGGCCTGGGATGAAGGCACACATTTCTGGCCTTAATTATTGTTTCAGTTCATTCTCAAATCAAACAATCAAATTCCTCTTCCCCTTACACTCACTACTAAAACTATAAATAAATGATTTTAAAAAATCACATCATTGCATAAGTGCTTTGTGGATTCAATAGTGATTTACCAAAAATCACAGCACATGAGTAGCTACTGGATTCAAAGCTGAAAATACACAAAACGGACATGAGTGATTACACTCTTCAAGTGCCTAAACTACATGACAGCACTGCAAAATAACCAAACTTTGACAAAAGACCTAAAGCATCTGAATGTTCACTGTGATTAATCACCTGTCTGAAGCAACTTTCAAGTCCCTGCAAGTTGTTTTTTCACAGTGTACTGAAATGAACTGGGCTGCCTCGAGGTAGGAATACATCTAAAAACTGATGGAGGTCTTTGAAAAATGGTCAGCAGTCATGTTAAGTACACTTAATGTGTAGTTAATGAGCTACAACAAGCAAACCACAAGCATGCTTCTTTAAATACATAAGCAGTGTAGGTGCAACAACTTTGGTGTCAAAGCAGCAATGCTTACATGGAGGCCAGAAAAAAAGGCAAAACAGAGGTCAGTGTATCATGTTAACAGAGTCCAACTGGTAAGGTTATAGATGAGAAACATGTTCAGGGAACTGTTTGAGTCACAAAACATGTGTGTATGGCTGAGAAATGATGACACCTGAAGACGTTTATATATGTGTGTGTGTGTGTGTGTGTGTGTGTGTGTGTGTGTGTGTGTGTGTGTGTGTGTGTGTGTGTGTGTGTGTGTGTGTGTGTGTGTGTGTTTCAGTTCCCACAAAGTCCACTCCCCGTGTTTCCTGTGTTTGCTACTGTGCAGTGGCTACTCAGCAGCTCCACGCCCTCGTATTAAATATTTCCACTCACCAAAGACAAACTCTGAACTAAAAATACAGCCAGAACAGAGAAAAAAAAACTGAATTCTACCTTCTGCTCTCATGTAAATAACTTATATTTACCTCTGACAGAAAGAGAAACCGAGAGATTACTCAGTTATTAGAGTTTGCTTTCAAGGTAAGAAATCACAAGCTGAAATAATATTTAAATAAAGTATTTATAAAATGAAAAAGAGTGTTTGGAGAGGAAAGCATTAGTCACTTTAAGCTTTGATTGCTCAGTGTGTATGCTTATGAATGTGTCTGATCACCCTATAGTGGGTTGTTGTTGTCTCTAGGGAAGTTCATGCCAGAGCCACACAAAAGCAGGGAAAATGGAACACTTTTAGATTCAAAGTGTTAAAACAGAACCGAGGCAGATCCCTGGCAGCATTTAACATACTCAAAAACTCACTGCATCCAGAGCCAAATGAAAAGATCAGGGTTTTCACCTACACTGACCAGGACTTCAGGAAGTGAGGGAAATGAATGCAAAGAATAAACGCAGTTCTGGATTTCATTTGGGATGACAAGCATTAAAGGACACAAGCAGCTCTATTTTGTTTTGTCATTGCAGGGAAAACACAGAAAACAAATTGAACAAAAGATGGGTCCGTTTTATCAAAGGTCCCAATTAGCCATTATAACAAGTAAGCATTCACAGACTAAATCTTGTCTTATCAGAATGCAGTCTTTTGTTATGAGGGATGTATTTTTCCTCCAACAACAGGCCAAAATGGTTGCTGAAGAAGGGAGTAACATTTTTTTAATTGGCAGGCAATTTCAAATGCAGCTTTTCTATCAGCTCAGCAAATATCAGCAAACCCACAAACTGTTTGTGTGCAGTTTGTCACACAGTGTGCTTGCAAAACATTGGGTTACATCAGTTGTGCGAATCCACAAAGAGCAGTAAACCTCAGAGCAGCAGGACATGTTGACTGATCCCAGCCTGTACACAAAGAAAATCTACTGGAGCTCTCAACAGAAATGATTGTGAGTTTCCCCACACTGAGCAACTACAACCCATCTTAGGGTCCCTATACCTGTCAAATCCCACTTTAACCCCTGACTGCACTGATTGTTCCTGTTTACATGTGGAGGCAAAGTAAAAAAAAAAAGAAAAAGTTTGCATTCGCATGTACTGATATTATTTTATTAATATACTGAAGTACAAAGTTTAGCTGGTAGTAATGTCCTTACTTTGAGTACATTTCAGAGCCTTTACTTTTTCACTTTTGCTTGAGTAAAGAATCAGTACTTCAGTATTTCTTAAAGTATCTGCATTTCTGTCCCAATAGCCAGTCTCAATAGCCGGTGATTGGTCCACCAGGGCCTCCGCCCTTGTCCACCGCCCAACACACACTGGACCCAACAACTCCTGCAGGTGATGGGCCTACAGCAGGGTGGGCCCATGTCATCTCTTCGGGCTGCGCACAGCCAGGCACCACGGGCTAATGACCGGCCACCTGACGCTGTCCCTCGAGCTCCCTCCCCAGGCCTGCTGACATTTCCAAAGGGGGCTTCTGAATCGCTCTTTGTCTAGCCCAGGGGTCGGCAACCCGCGGCTCCGGAGCCACATGCGGCTCTTTCAGGCTTAATCTGCGGCTCTGTGTGGCTTGCGGAAGTAAATTATAAGCATCCAATTGAAGTGCATTTTATTTTTGTCAGTTTTAAATTGGAACATTATTGTGATCTTGAAATATTAAAATAAAATCCTTTGATTTATCTATTTATTTATTTTCGTTTCTCAATATATGCGTCACTCACGGTAACCGCTATTCAGGGCTATTCAGTCCCTGTACAACTGCAGCGAGATCTTGGTCCATATAGGCGGTAATAAGTCAGACTCATTTCTTGTGGGTGTTGGCCTTCACTAGGGCTGCCCTTTGTCACGATTCTGTTTATAATTTTTATGGACAAAATTTCTAGGCGTAGCCAAGCGGTGGAAGGCTTCTGCCTTGGTGGCCTCAGAATCTCATCTCTGCTCATTGCGGATGATGCGGTCCTGTTGGCTTCAAAAGGTGGTGGTCTCCATCTCACAGTGGAACCATTCGCAGCTGAGTGTAAAGCGGCTGGCATGAGATCAGCACCTCTACGTCTGAGGCCATGGTCCTCAGCCGGAAAAGGGTGGAGTGCCCACTGTGGCTCAGGGATGAGTTCCTTCATCAAGTGGAGGAGTTCAAGTATCTTGGGGTCTTGTTCACGAGTGATAGGAGAAGGGAACGGGAGATAGGCAGATGGATCGGGGCTGCGTCTGCAGTGATGCAGATGCTGCACCGGTCTGTCGTGGTGAAGAGGAAGCTGAGCGTAGAAGCAAAGCTGCCGATTTACCGGTCGATCTACGTCCCCACGCTCACCTATGGTCACGAGCTTTGGGTAGTGACCGAAGGAATAAGATTGCGAATAAAAGTGGCAGAAATGAGCTTCCTCCAAAGGGTGGCTGGACTCTTCCTTAGAGATACAGTAGGGTGAGGAGTGCGGCCATTCGGGAGGAACTCAAAGGCTACGTTCACACTGCAGCCTGAAGTGACCCAATTCCGATTTTTTGTAAAATCAGATTTTTTTTGCATGGTCGTTCACATTTCCAAATATATGCGACTTGGATGTGATCTGTGTGTGAACAGCAGACGAACCTGAAAGTGTCCCGCAT
>JASGAU010380979.1:0-10154 GCA_030220045.1 Australoheros facetus
AATTGGTTTGATGTTCCGAAACACGTAAGTGTGACAAACATGCAAAAAAACAGGAAATGAGGAAGGGGGCAAACACTTTTTCACACCACTGTATATGAGCTAAAGAAAAATAGCCACCAAAAGTCCCAGATATCTGTAAGCTGCCTTTTAAAAATGGTGGTTATCTGTAGTTGAAAGGTCACTGTTATGTTCCCTCCAACAACCACAGATTATAGCTCAGACTGAGTCCTTTCTAACCTTCAGTGATCTTGAAAAAGTCATCCCGGTTCTGTCTGCTTTCATCTGGGCTTTTGTAATTCAGGGCTCAGGCACGTGGCAATCCCCTACCTGCATTTAATCTAAATTGCACCTGTAGGGGATTGGCTAATGCTTAGACATGAGAACATTTTATGCCTGTTTTCCTTCCCTGTGGTGGCTTTAGAGGGAGGTTTTGGCTTTATGGGGTCAAGGTCCCTGATACACAATATGTAACTGTCTATTGTTTATGGGCCCTCTATTAATTTCTCCATATTCCTGCTGTATTCTGTTTCATTTTGTGGTGTCATACCTTTTGTAGCTTTGTTAGTTTAGTCTGCCCTCTCAGAGTGTCTGTAAGGGAGACACATAGCCCATATGCTTTCATAACTTTTTTTTAGTATGTTGAAGTGAAGCAATCATTGTCCTATTTTTGTCTTAATACAATCTCTTAAATCTGCTGACTACAATCTTTCCCAAAGCTGCAGGAGAATATGACTGCACCTCATTTATGTATTGGCTAGAATACTAATGACGTCTGTTTTTTTGTTTGTTTGTTTGTTTTGTTTTGTTTTTCCTTCAATCATTTCAAGTTGTCTCTTATCTGTGGAGCAAATGCTGTTCATCTTTGCTAGTGTAAATGAAGAGCTGCAGCGTTCCTGTTCCTTTATTCCGGTTTTCAGAATTCAGCTACTCCTGCCATGCATATTGATGATAGCATGTCTGTACCTGTGACTGCTACTCGTTACCGCTGCTGCATGTCCTAGTGCTGTTATTAGCTGCAAAGTGCAGGCATCCAGCCAGCAGGAGAGGAGTCTTGTCTGAGATAAAGTCCCCCTGGAGGTCATTAATGCTTGAGTTCAGTTATTTTTATGCCTTCTCAGTTTAGACTAAATTTTATTACAAGCTTTTAGAACTGTAATCAATTTAACCTTTTAAACTAGCGTGTCCATCAATACAAGCTCATATTGTGCAACCAAACATTGTAGATTATGGTTTATATTCTGGTGAAGATGCTGGGTAATGTTTTTAATCTGGTTTAGCGTCACTTCTTTTTTGCACATCCTGAAACCTAATTAAAAATTTTAGAGATGTGCCTTGAAATACTAAGTTGTGTGTGCCTGTGTGTGTGTGTCTTTGTCTTTATTTATCCCTCTTTGTAACCAGATAAACAAATTCTTATTAGTTGTTTTAAAGTCTTTCAGCCTTCCATCACAAAGTCTTTGAACATTAAGCTAGCACATCGATAGGAAATAAAAGATAAACATCAAACGCTGCCAGCCGAAAATGTCATTTTCTTAGCCCATTTGCTTATGGCTGTCATCAATAAGAAGGAAAATTTTAGATGAGGTGTCTGGTTATTTAGCAAAGCTGCAAGAGATCATGCACAGCAGGGACTTTTTCTGCATGATGAGTTGATTCTGGGTGGATGTGGGACCTGTGCCCTGATCTCATCTGATCTGGCCTTTATGTACGCACAGTATATCTGTGAAAACAGTCAGCAGCAAAACAGAATTTGACCACCAAGAACAAATCAATATCAGTTTAAGTGTACGCTATATTTGGAACATTTTTACCGATTTACCTCCTGCCTGGCAGCTCTTCCTGTTGAGGAAGTGAAGCTGTTACACTCAATCAGACTCTACTTATTAAAAATAGTTTAAAAAAAATAGTATTTTTACCCCAAAAAACACAAGAGTTGTTTGTCTACCACTGTTCAGTGCTCAGTTGGTATGTGGTATTCACTGACTTCACTGACTTAATGCGTTAATTCAGAACTTATCTACACAAAGTAGATGAGCAATTCCTGTTTTCTGCAAGGTAAAAATCAGTGTTTTTGTCAGTCTAGTCTGGTGGTTTTCCAAAGGGCCATTTCTAAGTATGTTGTTTCCACAAATCAAGGAACTTTTTTACACATCTGTTTAACTAGACTCTGCAGTTTCTGGAGAAACTGCAGTGGGATTGTTGCTACTCCTGGACTTGGTCTGTGGCTTGCTGCTAAAAAGTTGGAGGTAAATGGGTTGGCTATAAAAGAAGGAAGTTGAAAAGATGAAAAAAAAAAATATTAGAAGCTTTCACTTTGGTGATTTCATGCCTCAAGGGGATCAACCTTAAGCTGTTAACTTATAGATCATGTTATTTTTCTAAAAAGAACCTATGGGCTTTTATTTTGAAATTTTCAGTATTAATCACAGTATTAAATCCCCTAGATATCATTCAATAAGTACTTGGAGGCTTTAATTTTGAAAAAGAAAGTGAGAGCATAAAGAATCCAAGTAAATACCTAAAATATGCTGTACCTTTTATTTTGAAAATCTGAGACAAATCTGCACATGGTCAGAATTAACTAGCGGCTTTTATTTAAAAAAAAATTCACATCATTAATACACCTAGATAACATTTCAATAAGTAATTGAAAGCTTTAATTTTGAATAAGTAAGAGTTTAAAGAATCCTGTTGAACTGCCTTTATTATCCTTGGGATTTTATTTTGAAAATGTAGTCAACAGAATAACTGTATGAAACTGAAGGTCTTTATCTTGAAAATACCACTTTTTTTTTTTTTTTCTTTCTTAAAGCATATTGGTCTTACAAACTGAGGGCTTTTACCTTCAAACTTGGTGAAACTATTTACTGCCGGAGCTGCGCTGCCTCTCCATCCTCGTTAGAACAAAATAGTGTTGAGGCTGAAAATATAATTTATGCAGTTATATTGCATAAATTGTATTGATATTTATAAAAAAAAAATTTATACATCACACAGCTCTGTGCTCTGCTTTGATAATTCGCTCTCCTCAAGTATGCGTTTAAGCCTGGTCTCACAGGTTTTTCTATAACAATCAAAGCTCATATGCTTACCTGATCTATCAGTGCATCTCTTAATAGTTTTCTCATTAGAGTCCTTAAACAACAAAACAAAGCATGTCTAATAAACTTTTCTGATGATTACCTGACTGAATATGTGTGTTTAGGCATTTCAAAATCCACCAGTCGTGTCTGTACAGCTCAGCGATTCTAAACCTCTGTCATTTGTGACAGATTAAATTTCACCACTGAATAAGCAGCTGTCTGGACGATCTTGATGAATCAAGTTGTGACATCCATTTATCTCGGCAGTCTCGCCGCCGTGAACTGAACTCTGCTCTCAACAAGTATCCAACTTCAGGACTCAGTTTTAATTTGTTTTTAATGTCAAGTCAAATATTTGTAAGGTGAAGCCATAAATTTTAATATGCAGGTCCAGAAATAGTTTTCTGGCACATGTACTAAATGGTTCAGGCTGAACGACCTCATTAACTCTGTTTTCAGCAGGAACACGCGGCTGTTTTCTACTAAAGATGCTTTGACTGTCCTCCACACCACAAAAACATCACATGTTAATGTTTAAGCCCATCGAGCGACCTCTGGCTCTATGAACAGTTACCAAGAGTAATCCGACCATTCGTAACCCTCCTGGTGGAAACTCATTAACTCATAATCACTTGGGATTCATCTTATAATTGCTTGTTTTTAAGTTTTGAACTGCAACAACATTCTTTTTAAAATCACATTAAAGCGGTAAAGATGCCATTGCACTGATCTCTCTGAATTAAATTCACAGTGCTGCATAATAACATGCAAAGTGGGTTAAGGATCTGCAGACTCTTCGCAGCAGGCAGTCCGGGCCCGGGCTGCGTATTTGCACCACTGAGGAAGACCAAACTCTGTCACAACTCTGGATTCGGCTCCAAGCTATGAATCAATTAATAGTATAACAAGATTTCTATCTGCCTCCCGCCATCTAATCAACACACTCACCATTAGCAGTCTGCGGAGCTGCTCCAGGCCACTCGGCTCCCGTTCCTCTAACTCGTGGCCAAGTCTTTGCATGTCAATGTCCCTGGCAGCAGACTATATGTCGACCCAGTGAATTTAGACCGCTGCCAAGTTTTCATCTCTTATTTAATCCCCTCACCCCATGGTTCCTTTGCAGGATGGTGATAAAAAAGCAAATGTTCCAAACACAGGAGGGGCTCACAGCATTTCCTCAACTTATGTAGGAGGAAGACAGGTAAACATGTCAAGCAGCAAACTTGTCCCTTGTCTTGTGTTCTTCACTGTCTATCTGTTTGTGCATCGCTACACCACTGTTCCCCTTTTGTTTCTTCCTCAAAACCTCCTCAGACTTGAAACCAATTAAATTAGCAAAATCAGAGAGATGGGAAGCCTGTCGCTGATGGTGAGACAAGACTGCCCGCCTTATTGTTGCGAAGGCTCTGGCCAGAATAGCAAAATTGATGTCCTTATCCCTATCCTGTCACATCTCCTGACTACTCGGCACACCACAGAGAGGATGATTAATGAAACGCTAGTGCTGGCTAGATGCTGACTTGGTAGCTAACCCTGGCATTGACTCTGGGGACTGAGGCCAAGGCCGGCTTTTAGGAAGAGGAGAGCGTCAGGAAGAAAATTCAGCTGTAAGCTCTTGACACGTCATCGGGGGGAAACAACAGTCTAGTGCTTTCAGAGGCCATCTCCGAACACAAGTTTGCTGAAGTGTAGTGGATTAAGCCTGTGTACAAGTATACAGTAGGGAAAAGACGGTGTGAATGAGTAATGTGCCGAAGACAAAATTAGACTCAGAGGCTTATTTAAAGCCAAGCTCGTTGTTGAGGCGGGATTATTGATGCTATTTGTGGGTGCGAGATAGTGGTGAAGGAAAGAGCGTACAACATTCTGGATAAGCAAATGAGCAATAGATTTACTGTCAGCCGAATCAAAACCTCCACGTATTTACAAATGGCTAAACAGAGTTGTTTAATAGTAATCTTTTAAAGCTGTGTCACACCAGGTTTTCACTGCATGACATTTGCTAAAAAAAAAAAAAAATAGCTTTTTAGTCATCAAGCAGAGATGGACCAAAATTATAACTTGCAGTTGTGCTCATTGTTAGTCCACCCAGTGAACGCGTATGTCTGCTTTGATTTGCACTTGTTAGAAAGCTTTCTTTAGCTGGTAGTTGCTCTGCTTTCTTCACCATCTAAAAAGAAAAAGACACCAGTAAAACTGGTGATGTGCACATTTAAGCACAGCATCCAAAAAGTTCACACTATTGATTTATTGGCTGCCATAAACAACAGTTGGCTGGATGAATGGATGATTTTTTTTAATACATGAAAGGAGATAGCAAAGCAAATATAAATACAATTGCAGACTAAGTAAAAATGTCAGCACTAACACATTTCTTTAATGATTTAAATTAGTCAGGCCAGTGAAACTTCAATCATTAATGCATCCATCATGTTGATGTTTTAATTGCCCTCAAGGTAATAAACACAGAACTGGATGTAAGAGAAGTTTGTCTGTGACAACTGGAGTAGCAGCCCACCCACCAGCAACCCTGAACTGGATAATGAATGGGTGGGCCACAGCCCCCTGGTGGGTTGTGAAGGTACTCCAGGTTGTTGCAATAAGTAATTTACAGATTAAAAAAAACAAAAACACCCTTAATTTTCAGTGCTATAATTTAGTTTCATAACATTACAAAAGGTAATAAAATGAACAAAACAAAATAATTAGATTGGATTAAAAAAATACACCCAGTTCTTCATTTTTTCACCTACTTTTGAACTTGAACTCTTGTGATTTATCCAGAGAGAAAGGAGCTGTAGCTGTCATGTCCCAAAATAAAAGATGTTCATTCTGTGTTACATACAGCATCCGAAACATTAAAAACAACCCCTAAAAATAGCTTATATAAAGTAGAATAGCCCAATAAAACAAAATGCAATAAGACAAAATAAAATAGAAATTATGAAAGAGAGCGGGTGTTGTGTCACCCTGTTCAGTTTTATTTAGTGAAAGAATTCAGAGCTATCCCAGAGGACCTGAGGGGACTAGATGGTTTATAACATAGCAGCTGGTCTCACACTTTTTTTTTTTTAAACCTTTTTTTTTTTTTATAGATTGACAATCAGGAGCCTCCACAAAAGATCAGAGAACTGGAGCGATATGAGTCATTTTCACGGTCTCACTGAGCACTCGAGACGCGGTGTTCTGAATTAGCTGCAGCTGCCTGATCATCTCTTTAGAGAAGCCTTCGAATGCTCATTACAACAGCCAAGTTGACTGAAGACAGGCAAGCTTCCTGAAGTCCTGCTGAGACACAAGTCATTTAATCCTTAATGCGTTCACAAGGGTTGAAGGCTGACTGCAAAGCAATGAGTCGACATTGAAACAATAATGAAACATCCCCACTCAACACCAATGAAAGGCAAAAAGATATGTAACCTACTGGGTGAGTCTAGTAGACTTACTGGCTTTCCAGAGATCAGTGTAGTTATTCCAGGTAAAGTGAGGTACTTAAACTTGCGATTTAACACTATACATATATACTGACCTGAATATGACAATAATTTTTTTTTGTTTTCCCCATACAAGAAGGAAATACGAGTTGAAAGTGCCTGCAGATGTCTTCAGTGCAGAGACAGACCAGGGACTGAATCATCTGCCAAGCTGCCAAGAATCCCTCCTCTATGTTTCACTATGAGGGGGAGGGGGGGGCTGAAAAATAATAAGAGAGAAAATAATTCTGACTGCGCCTGACAGGGAAAAAGTGGGAGTGTGTGACGGATAGACAAGCTGTGCACGTGTGTTCCCAACAGAACACGTCGAAGAGAGTTTGTTTAAAAAAATCTTTTTCCACAATAGTTTGCAGCTCAGACCTCTGAACTTAGGCTGTTACAGCTGGTTAGGAACTGTCTGGAATAAACACATTTGCGTGCCTTTAGGCTCGGCCTCTGGCCTTGTGTTTACATACTTGTGTTCCTTCATCTTGAATAACACTGACAGCAGATTTGCCTGCTGCATCGCCAGAGTTCAGAGTGCTTCTCGATGCCTTAAGGCATCCTGAAAGGTCAACATTTGTGCTGTTTACTAAGGAGCAGAGGGCACAAATGTTGGGCTGGTAAAATCACAGTGTAGCAAACAAAAAAATTATCCTCTTTCCTTAATAACTGCAGCTAACACAGTTGTAAGATAATTAGCAACGATCAAGCGACCTGTTGAAGCATTCACTGCTGTCTGTTAGTGAAAATGATTAAGGACTCCTGGGACGCCCGGTGGCTTAGTGGTAAAACCGGCGACCGCATACATATACTGCATTGTGGTGTGGGTGGCGTAGGTTTGAGTCCCGGCCTGTTGCCAGTTTGCCTGCGTGTCTTCCCCTGTATCTTTCCTTTTTTTCCTGTCTTTACTATTGCAAATAAATGCCACTGTGGCCAAAAATTGAAGAAAAAAAAAAGATTTAAGGACACCTAAAAACACGCATACCCAACAAGCTTTTCAAGATGCACAAAATTCTAAAACCAAAGGTTTTTTTGGGGGTTTTTTTTGCATGTTCCCATTTATCACAGACTGTGTAAGTCTGTTGGCTTACATAAGCACTGTGCTGGGGCGTCTGATAGCATTTTCTATCACAAGAGGCTCATTTACTTGTGAAAGTGCAAACTCCTACAAATAATTCATATTTATAATATACAAATCATAGTGTGCTTGCTATGATTTGTAATAAAGGCACACTGTTAAAGGGTCTGTACGGATGCATGAATGTCACATCTGTCTCATAGTGGACGTATCTTACTGAAGTTTTCATGATGAAGTGAAGGGAACTGTCAAATGTTTCACGCTGTAAAGATTTGTGAGGTTATGAATAATCATTTAAAAAGAAAAACTGGATCCTTATGGTTAATTGGTTTACCAGCTGTCCTCATGTAATGTTTCCCATGATGCAAAAGTTTTTGCACCAAGACTATCACGTAAACTGGAGTAACTAGTACAGCTTTTCAGCTTCCAGTTAGTGAATGAGCACTTTATATTTCTTCTTTTTGGGTTTTAAATACTACATGCACAGGTCACGTTTGAGGTTTTTTAGGCTATTTTGCTTCCATAACATATTCTCTTTCAGACTTATAGAAATAAAATGTCCAAAATACACATTTAGGTGTTTTTGGTCTCCTGGGCATTTATGCAAATCAGTGCATATTTAGTGAGATAATGCCACAAAAACATGTCTGCTTATAAGTAATCAGCTGATGAAGTTTCATAGTTACATATTCCAATAAAAATGTGGGAAAATTTTACAATTCATATTTTTAGAGATTGAGAAATTGATTTTTTTTTCTTTTTTAGTGCACCCTGCAGGTCTATTTTCTCATAGCGGTTTGCTGCACTTGCGATCAGTGTTGATTTGATTTTAGATACAGTACTTGTAAGGATTATTTTAGTTTGGCAGCAGCTGCCTGTAAATTAAGTGAACAGATTGAAGAGTTGCGCTGGCTGCAACACTCCGATTTACCAAATGAGCTGGTGTCTCTTTGAAAACTACCCTTGCGGTACCCTTGAGCAAGACACTTAGCACCTAGCTGCTCTACTGGCCAACAGTTATTTGGCCACCATCTTTTACTGGCCGGCTTCCAGTTGCGACTGTGTGTGTGGTTGCACAAGTGTGAAATGAGTTATGACTTAAGTTTGGAGGATCAGCGCTTTTCCTCCTTCTTATTATTCTTACATTTGACAGCTTCGGCTCTCTGCCTCAAGGACAAAGGTACAGCTGCAAAGATCCACTGACTCTGGTCTTTACCTTTGCTGTCATATCGTCTGCAAGTTTGGAAGAAAACATCTCTAAATCTGACTTATCCTGAAAAAAAATGCCTCCTTTTCTCATCCCAGGCTGTGAAATATTGCCGTTTGGTCAGATGATGCCACACACTGGTTATGGTAATGGTTAGACATGGTCCTATTTTAAAGTGCTTAAAAAAACAAAACAAATCAGAAAATATCCATGATAACAATTACATTAAAAAATGTAAAAATATCATTTTGATTACAGAGCTTGCACATACTGGTGGATTAACCATCACAGAAACATAAATAATGATTTTGGAAATTACTAATACTGTTGATTTAGGGCAGCTGTGTCAAACCTTACATTGGGTGGTAGTCTAATAAATTTAAGCACTATAAGTCTGCATTGGGAGTTTTTATTTTTGCTCTGGTTAGGTTTAGGTAGGCTAAGTGGCAACCTCTGCGGGTGGAAAATGAAGCCAATGTGGAATTGCCAAAAACTGCAGTTCTTCTTGGAGTCTGTGGAGGTTCAACCTTAATGTCCATAGACTCCCATGTAAAAATGTCCAACTTTACAGCATTAAAAGACATATTTGCAGCCTGGCACACAAAATAAGCACATTAAAAAATTGTGTTAACCTGTCTGTATTTTTCCCTGTTATAACTTGTGGCTCCTGTAGAGCAAGTTGCCTACTAATCGGAGCATCAGCGGATCAATTCCCCGGTTGCCTTGGGCAAGATACTGAACCCTGAGTTGCCCTGATTCATCTGTGTGTGTGTGTGTGTGTGTGTGTGTGTGTGTGTGTGTGTGTGTGTGTGTGTGTGTGTTTGACAAAGCACTTAGGTATAGAAAAAAAGTACTTGGGTGATTGGGTGAATGAGGCTTGTAGTAGAGAGTGCTCATAATCTAAAAGTGCTAAATAAATACCTCTCCATTTACCATACATGACCAGTCAGGGTGAATATATTTGATGGATAATGGAGTCTGAATTATTTAACTGATATTATTTGTCTCACTGTGTGGTACATACCATCCAAAAAAGTTGATTCTTTAATTTTAATGATTTTTTTTTTTTTTTTTATCAGCTCTAACACTAATTAGCAGATGTGTCTGTGTGCTGCACCTGTACAGCTTATTAATGCAGATTGTTAACCAAGCTTGCGACTATTAGCTTATAACTCTGCAGTCTACCCTCTTGTCCAGTTACTGTCATAAGCGGTGGTGTGTGTGGCAGGCAGGAGGAGACCCCAGGAAGCAGACCCAGACGAAGGCTCAAAATAAAAGTGGATTTATTGCAAGAACTATAACCAAAAACC
>JASGAU010380983.1:362-12804 GCA_030220045.1 Australoheros facetus
CACCGCCAAAATGTAATCACTTCTTCCTCTTGTCATTTCCAACCACCCCACAAAATTTCATCGAAATCCGTTCATAACTTTTGGAGTAATCCTGCTGACAAACAGACAGACAGACAAACCAACGCGACCGAAAGCATTACCGCCTATCGACTATTCAGATCAAAACTCAGGTTTCCTTCGGTCTCGTGTCCATTCCTCGTCTTTCTTCATTCGAGCTGCAGTTTTCTTCTTGGTTCTTTGCACCAGTTCCTGCATCAAGGCTGATATTCAGAAACATGCTGGATTCTGGGAAAAGCTCATGTTTCACTCTAATCTGAGCTGCTTTCAGCTGCTGATTTCTGAGGCTGGGACCTCTAATGAAGTTCAGCTCTGCAGCAGAGGGAAGTGTGCAGCTGTCCTCAGGAGACCTAGTTTCATCAGTGTTTGATGATTTCTGTGACTGAACTTAAAAACCTTCCTTAACATTTTCCAAATTATTGACCTTCATGTCTTATAAAAGGCTAATGATGGACTGTTGAATGGGACTGTTTTCCACATGCCAGCACCGGATTCATGCGGAAGGAAGAAATTCCACCTGTTCACTTGTGAACTGGCACCATTGTAGCTCCGTAAGGTCATTGAGACCAATGGAGCTGCTGCCTCTCTGACACTTGTTAAACACACAAACACAAACGTGCTATTTAATCGAGGGGACGCCTGAAATTTTGCCTGCAGTATTTTCAGCCATTCCCAAACTTAAGACTACCATGACCTATTTTGAAATCTGAAAAGCCTTTAATCACAAGTCTGATCATGACAAGCCAAAGATGAAGTATTTCCTTTGTTGTCTTTTCATTTGGATCTTCCTTGAAAAGCCTTGCAAATGTCCTGGAATCATTATCATTATTCTTATCCATCACCCCGTAAGTCTGAAGTCCTCTAAACTCCGGGCGAGGACACAGTATCCCCTCATGTCCTCACACTCTGAAACATGTGCGGTTATGCATGAAATTAGGGCTCATAAACACACTGAAATGAGACTGAATGTCTTAAACAGCTCCACCTGCGCCACCTCAGAGCTACAGCGCCATCTACTTATGACAAATAAGAACGTCTAATCTCTAAATGTTATAGTTTTGTCTCATATGTAAATATTTGATGACAAATGTAAACATTATTATTATTACGTGGGACTGATTTGTCATGGCCCACCTACATTTCACTGAAGGTCTCCCAGCTGAGGCTCCCACTGGAAATCCCTCATGTCAGAAATAGAAAAAGCCTTTAATGAGTTTTTATCGTAGTTGTGTTGGGTTGTGTGGATGCCCTTGTCCGCCCTTTGCACCATCTTGATCGATGGCAAACTGCACTTTGACGTGCAGATTCCTGCCCAGCTGCAAATCAGTCAGTTTGATTTCTGCAGCATTAACAGCTTCCCAGAACAGCGTAAATACCGTGTATTTTTACTGTGGTGACGTCACACCAAAGTCAGACTGTTGTCACGTTACAAACTTTGTTGCTGTGTAGCGGCTGCTCTCACGGCTTTGGTACTGTTGTGTATCCTGAAGCCTCGAGCAGCAGTAGGAGGCTGATAGTGGACGTTAGCGCTGCTGTAAAAACTGAACATCATCATTTCCAGAAGTTTTCTGCTTTTCTTAATCTCGGGATATAAAACCGGACGCTCGTTCGATAAAATGGTGTCACCTTCTGGGAACTGCGATGGGAGTCTTTCTGACATTTTTACAGTCTAATAAAAAAAATCCATTAATTTACAAAAAATAGGCAGATTATTCAATAAGACATTGTTCATTACATCATTAAATCTGGACGCTGGAGCATTAATTATATGTAACCTTGACATTTATTACTCAGCTCAGTTTGATGCTGGGATAAAATGTAATGAAACGGTGAGTGGGGTCAGATTGTGAGAATAAATGTGTCCTCACTGCAAACTAATGCAACAAGTTAGTGTTTTCACTGTGAGAACACACTGATACATCATGAGTTTGCTCCTTATATTGATCATCCTGTTGCCGAGCCAACCCTTCCTGTACCTGTTAAATACCACATCCATACCTGCTTTTAGCGATTTGTGCTGATGCACTGATTGGATGTTGATTATGGGTGCTCATATGCAAGAGATGGAAACCAAACAATGCACTGGACCAAATGTAAAAGACTTTTTTTGTGTGCAGTGTTGAAGTGAGATTTACCAAAATCTTTGAGAAGACACCCCCCCACCCCCCGGAGCTCGTGCTGGCTCTCTCTCCCTCCTCTCTCTCTCTCGGCTCTCCTCTCTCTCTCTCGCTCACACTCAGCCAGCCGGTGCTGCAGTGGCTCAGTCACAGAGCGCTGGCGCCGCTGTTTTTCCGCGGCAACACATTTCTGTTGGAATACGGCTGCGTTCAGGAATCAGAGATGTAGCCCTCTGTTTCCGCTGCTTCAGCCCTCCACCATCAATTTCAGCCGCGGCTCCAAGCTCACGCTCATTCGACCCGCTCGACGTCTTCTGCGCGGACTCCGGCGTCTCATTCGTGCGTCCTCATTGCGTAAAAGTCGTAAGTAGCTAAGGGACGCGCTGTCCAATAATCTTGATCGATTGCAAGCAGGAAGTGTGCGTTAGTTCGGTTCCGAAAATTGTGTTGAACTGCACAGAAATCAGTTTGAGCTTCGTTTGAAACTTGACCGCGTCTCACATGATCGCCACCAGCTCTGCAAAGTAAACGACTTTGTCCCGAAAATATCCAGCATGCCATGCATAATTCAACAAGCATTATGCACAAACATACGCGGATTAATTATTTACTAGATCTACCAAACACTTGCAATTGAAAGTAAATAGGTGGCTGTCAGCGTCTCTGCAGAGCGCAACGGAAATCCAAACACACTTCAAGGCAACCGGACACGTGTTGAGTTCACTTCAAATCTAGCTGTGGCGTTCGTTCATTAAATAGCCTGACCTCTGCAGCACCGGGGCCACCCTGCTCCGGTTCAGCTCACCTTCAACCATGCTGGTAATGTGCACGAGCCCTCCGCGGGCAAACCGCGCAGCCCGCGGCCATGCAGTGCTCCTCCGGGCATCTCTCATAGTCCTTCTCCTCCTCTGGCCACGGCCGTCCGCAGGCAAGAAGAAGCTGTACATCGGAGCGCTGTTCCCCATGAGCGGAGGCTGGCCGGGCGGTCAGGCGTGCATGCCCTCCGCTCAGATGGCTCTGGACCTGGTGAACAACAGGAGCGACATCCTACCCGACTACGAGCTGGAGCTCATCCACTACGACAGCATGGTGAGTGCATGTGGAGGAGAGTCGGAGGAGGTGCGCACTTAAAGTGATGTGTGTGTGTGTGTGTGGTGTCAGCCCCTCAGGGATGTCATGATCTGCCTCTCAGATTATCACTGTTTTCATTTTCTGTGCTCAATCTCAGCTGTTATGACTGTTTTGTGCAATTCTTTTCTGATTTTTGATGAAAATATGCACTTTATTTTCATTTGTCATGAAATTCTACCCGCCGTCTTTTCGGGATCACCTGCCTTCTCCAAAGTTAAAGATCGTTAGGAGGAGCTTTGAACACCTTATGAGGGCAGGTTTTGATTGAATATTGTGGATTTTGGGTCCTACCTTAGGGAATTTTCAGACACTTTATGATGGAAGTGTCTTTATTGATGGTTTCAAAATACAAAAATCAGTCACCAGGTGAAACTCCAACATGTTCCCCAGTTTCTCTGGTTGTGTCATGTTTTCATGCATGTGTAACCTCGCTGATGCCGAAGCCCCGAGTCTCCACATTCATTTTGGTAAATGAGCAAACGCACCTCCTGCTTGTTGCTCATCAATCATTCATGGTGGTATTTTGAAATGTCAGCATTATCGACCAATATAAATCCAATAATTACCCCTCCAGCTGCTTCTGATATGCCACCCTTTTTTACCACCCACACCACCCAAATCGACTTTAATCCACGTTATTTATGTGAGTGAGTAATCCTTCTCTTTGGGTTTGCGCTGCTGCTTATCCTCAAGTTTTTCCCTGAAAGGAAGTGTTTTTTCCCAACAGTGGGACGAGTGCAGATGCAGATTTGTTAAAAACAGCAGTCCTCTGTCTCTTCTCTTGAGGGTTGTTATCAATCATGCTGCAGGACAGATGCCTGGAGAGTTGGCTGGGGCACCAAACAGTTAACTGCTCAGGGACTGGTTAGAAATTTGCTACGAGCTTTATTCTGATTGGTGTACGAGGCTCTGCATTGGAATCCTGTTAAACAGAATAGCAGAGAGAGCGAGCAAGTGTGTGTGTGTGTGAGAGAGAGGGAGAGTTGGCATGGCAACACAGTTACTCTTGAAGCGCGCCACAGAAACAAACACGGCTTCAGCTCTGTGGAAATATGTGTGCAAAATCATACGCTGGATGTATGCAGAGCTGATGGCACTTTGTTAGACATCCACCTTGTTCTTTGCAGTCGACACAGATTAAAAACGTGCGCCTGTCCTCTGATTACAAGTGTAGTGAAGCAGGCAGCTGCAGATGTAGCAGCCATAAACATAAAAATCAAGCAATGAAGAGATTTCATAGGGACTGGAAAACATCTCTCCTCGTGCTTCAGGAGTCGCTGGCGCCTCCGGCTCGAGAAATAGATGCAGATCCTTTTTGAAGGGAAAAGCTCAAAGAGGCTCACGTAACAATGTCTGAATGATGCTGGTTAATTCCTTGATTTGAAGTCCTGGCAGTGGGGCGGGGGGATTTATTGGTCAGAGTGAGGTTTTTACTTTTTGATTGCAAACGTTTGTCACCTGGCTGGAATAGTAATGAGGATAAGAGGCAGAAAACCAATTATAAGAAAAGAGATTAATTATGATATTTGCATCCAATTATTAAAACTCATTCCACATTCCTGTTTGGTCAGAGAGGAGATCTGAAGCAGCGCATCATGCTTTACAGTGAGAGTCAGACGAGGGTGTAAATGGCTCTTTGTTTGCATCTCGAGATGAAGCTGCGGAGTGTAATTATGCATCAAAGACTCTTAACCCGAATTTATTATGATGAGAAACTTTTATTGCATCTTTAAATGCTTAAATAAAAAATGAATTAAGGAAACCTATTATGCATATCTCCACATCCATATTTGTATTTGTGGATTCTAGAGTAGCTTTGCAATTAACAAAATAATCCTTATTCACCTCAGTGCAGCCCCTCACTTCATCCTCTGAAGCAAGCCATTTTAGCTCCTCTGTCCTTAAGGCTGCCTCCCCTTTTCCTTCTGATTGGCTGCTCTTCTAAAACAAAAGCTTTGAGCAGCAGGTGAGTGTTGAGCTGCCTGAGGTGATCACATTAGGGGTATCCCCGTTCTTTCCCATCATCACAAGCCACGACTAGAAAAAGCTCTGAGAAGAAGGACACCGTCTCCCTGGTTCAGCAAAGTTCTGTGTGAAACTGAGTGCTTTGAGGTCGGACGTGATGAGGGAGCTGCGACTCTCACTGAGAAACTGAGGGGCACTGCAAGCTAATAGGCTAGCAACAATGCGGAGAGCCATTTTCGCACAGACCTCTATTCAACAAGACACAACCAGAGGAGTCGCCCCTCATTAGAAAGATGCAGATTAAAGAGCTTCTCTGGCTTCTTTTCAGACCTCGAATCTACATCCAGTCTTTTAGCTACAGCCCAGCAAACACGGGTGAAACCCTGATGTCATCTCCCCGCTCACGACGGGCAAGAACAGAACTGAAGACGGACGGATGTCGATGCTGTTCTCACGTAGGGCGGAGGCCGAGTGTCGATCAGGTTTTAGCAGTGAAGGAATGAACTGCATCTTTGCTTTTAAACAGGTTTGGTTACTCAGTGCTTGTGAACAGACAGGCTTCCCCACAATATCAAAGTAGTAATACTAGTATTGGTAACACTAGTATTACCAGTATAGGTATTAATCTGTTTGTTTTAATATAAACAAAAATCCAGCAGTCTCGTTTATGTCAGGCGGATCTGAGCACGGCAGGCTGGTCCATAAGCCTGCCCCGGTGTGATCAGGTCAGCTCAGTGGGACGAGAAGTGACTCGGGTGGAACATCCGTTCGTTTCTTGCAGCAAAGTCGGACAAAGACGTCTGGGTGGTGTTCAGTTAGTACCTGGAGCTGAAAAGAAGGCTGCGTCGCAGCTTTTCAACCATGACTAGACGTTGACAAAAGACGGCCAGCCTGCAGTTACTCAACAACGAAACTCTGTCTGAATCTGAAGTCCTCAAGAACTTCTGCTTTCACACGGGGATGAGCGGGACCGTGTGGAGCTGCGGAACAAAAACTTTTAGGGGGAAACAGTTTTCTTTCTTTTGCCTTGTGTTGGACAGAATTACATATTTATTAATTTTTTCAGATTTAGATTGTACTTAAACACTTTTCTTGAGTATCCGGGATGTCACAGCACCACGAGCCACTTTATGGCAGCAGTCACCTTCAATCAGCTGCTCCTTATACACACATAGAAGCTTCTGTTGTGGTTTAATTGCACTTCTTGTGTGTAGTTATGATTTGGAAATGGATGCCACTGTGGGTTGTAAATGTGTGAACAGACAAGCACAGACCTTCAGTTCAGACACATTATTGATACTAAATTTGCAAAAACGAAATAAAAATGTGTCCTTTTTGTCGAGAAGCAGGTGTAAGTGATTCTTTTGGCTCCATTCGCTCCTGTTCATCGAGGACGACTCTGCAGCCAGTGTCTGTACAATGGGATTAATGGGAAGTGAAATGACTCTTGTAGATTGGCCCTGGCGGAGCTTTTGGCTCATGGGGATTACTTCCACATACACTGACCTCATTATTTAAAACTTTGACCGTGTTTAATATGAATATCTGCTGTTGTAACATTATTTATATGACAGAAAATAAGAAAAAGCAGAACCGGTCCCCTTCTAGCATTTGATTTGGCAAACAGGTAGCAGTTTGGAAGTACGGAGCGATGTCCTCAGCTTGTTCAACATCATAAAATATTTATGAAGCTCAACACTTAATCCCAGCCTGTCCTTTAAATGGATGCACATACCCCGTGGTAGCAGAACGGCTTGTTTCTCTGGCTATTCTGGCGACAGCATCAGACTATTTACAGCCTTCTGAGATCTGCGCACACACGCACACACAGGATCGCGCGCAGACACACAGGCTGTTGCCATGGATATATCAAAGCCGAGACTGCAAACTTTGATTAATTATTAACAGTGATGAGTGAGACGGTGGAGATGCAGAGAAATGGTGGTGAAACAAGGTGCTTCCCTCACTTCCGTTTTTGATTTTAATTGGCAGCCGTGACACAATTTTCCATCCGCTGTGGCATAACTCGTATTCGTCAGTGGTCCTCATCTATATCCGTTGGCACACCAGCCTGAAGTGCGGTGCCAGACGTAATTATGAGGAACTAAGGAGATGTAGCTCTGCATGCTTTGAGATTCAATATCCAGGCTGTCCCCCAAGCCTGATCATATCCCCTATTCACACTCTTTTATATTATTCAATCTGGAGTGTAATTAGAGAGCGCATTACGACGACTGAGTGTATTTCCTCATTCTTCCCAGCTCAGGGAAGCTTCAGTTTCTTTCAGAGCTCCTCGCCAGCTGGGTATGACTGATTGGAGAGACTACATGGGCATGTTAACATGACACTGATATTGGCTGCAGGAATTTCAGCACCAAGGACAGCAGCTGAAGTGCTCATCTTAAGTGGTGTGTGAGTGTGTGTGTGTGTAGTTTTATGTACACACAGTAGCATTAATCTGGGTGTGTGACAGTAAATGCGTATGCGACCATGAATGGCATCGGGGGCCGTCAGTGCTGGTGCTCTCACGAGCCAGGGAGAAGCAGAAATGAAAGAAATGGTGACGACCCCAGAGGGCTGCGGCAGACAGACCTCCAAGAATAGCAGAGATTCCTCAGCCTTTATTGCAAACCTGCCAACACCCCTGTTTTCCTCTGGTTTCTTTCATAAGGGAGGGCATGTACTTTTTCACCTTTTACTGCTCTGATTTTGTTACCCAAGGCTTCATGTGGAAGGTGAATGACTGAAACATTCAACAACTGAAACTGATTTTGTTTTGTGTGTTCAGGTATATCCAGCCTCCATCACTTATCTTTAAAGCCGGTTCATATTTCAAGTGGAAACGGCATGAAATAATCACAGACTGTATATAAAAGATAGATACAGCCACCATACCATCATGCCTAGTAGACAGCTAGTGGCTACAGCTACCTGTGTCACCATCCACCACCTGCCAGTGAGAGCAGCCATGCCCTAAACGATGGAGACTTTCAGCTGTAATAACATTTAAACAGGTGAATTATTAAAAACCAGCCTGTAAACATCTGTGTTCACCTGTAAAGTTGGATGTAATGCGGCTCTGTGAGGACTGGCTTGCTTTTGGAGCCAGCCTCAAGTGGCCATTGGAGGAACTGCAGGTTTTGGCACTCACCTTGGTTTGGTTTTCTTTAGACTCAGATGTTGCTGCAGGACGCATGTCTATGGGAAAAGGATGCTGCTGTTCACGATATACCACACGATGCTTATCTAGTCAAATATGATCCCACGTAGAGTAAAACAAGTGATGGAGAATGCTTTAGGGCGTGGCTAATGTTTGATTGACTGCTTACTGAATCTGCTGTGCTGTTAGTTTCTCAGTTAGATCTGTACCCCTCACTTGTTATCACATAATGACTTTGGTGATGTCATGGTGGCTACAGCCACTTTTATATACAGTCTGTAGTTTTACAACAAAGTTAAAGCTTCTTTTGAACAGCCGGTTTTACTGTGATTGGGTTTGATGCTGGTTAGCCCGCTAACCATTTCCTGTTAAGCTCAAGGTGGAAAGAACGTGGAATAATAACTGTTTAAAGCAAAATAACTGCATTTCTTTCTTAAAAAAACCCTGAATCCAAGCTGTTGCTTTTGGACCTCCATCTGCTGTCATTATAACGATTAAGGGTTTTATTAGCAGAATGAACTTGAGCAGCCTGTTCAAGGATCTTAAAAATGCTCTGTAAGAAATTCAAAGGTTTAAAAAGCTTAAGGGTTGCTTACAGGATTTTATAGTGTTTTTATTTTACTTTGTCTTTTATTATTTTTGATTAAAAACAGAACAAAAAGACAAGCTTACAATGGTTTTTCAACTCATGCAAAAAGTAATCGTGGTTATTGCCATCATCGATAAAGCTACAGTCACACCAATGAAAGCAGCCTGTGGCATGACCTAAATGACTGTGACTGTGTGCGCTGAGCTCACGATCTCGTTGCCGTTGAAATGGCTGCTTTGAAGACAGGGACCAGGTCTGTGACCAAACGTAGTCAGTTCTTCAAAACGACTTCGGTGCGTCAGGACGGCAATAAAATGGCAATAAGATGGAGTCAGTGTGCTCAGTTTATGACTGAACAGGGTCAAGCTGGCAATTACACGCAATCTGTTTGTGATAATATGCTGATTCACTGTGATAAATCTGCAAATCTGTTACTGTCACATTAAACAGAAGTTCACATTAACTCCTTACATTCAGAGACAGCCAGAAGCTGCTGTAGGAAAACGACACGGCTGCTTTGTACGGGAATCTCACCAGAGTCCAGTCTGCAACCAGCTGAGTAGAGCATGTGTCGCTGATGAGCTGTGCCCATCACTGCAGACTGACTTAGATTGATTGCAACGTGTTGCCAGTCTGAGTGTGATTGCAGTCACTCCTAGTTGGACCACGAGTGTTTGCAGACAGGTTGCCTCCCACCAGGCAACCTGNCGTCTTGTTATCAAAAGTGGTTAAAAGCGGCTCGACCTCTGGGCAGCCAGCTGGGTTGTTGCAATTACTTGCAGTTGGTTGTTGAATGTGAAAAAAAATTCAATGTAATCACTGGAGAACCACCACAGCGAGGAAGATGCTGTTTTTACTCTAACTGTGACTGAGTCATTATATGCTGTGATGTTATCAGGCTAGCTAGCCTCATGCATTTGCAGCCTCTCAAGCCTCTGACAGCACGCAGTACTTACGGATGCACTGATCAGATATTTGGATTGCATATCGGTCCAATCTTGACTCAGAAGTGTGGATCTGGTATCCCTGACAACAGGGTGACTTAGTTGAGTTGCATGTTGTTCTGTGTCCGCAGACGTGCATTAGTTGCTGCAGGTAGCAGGCACGACATTCACAGCAGGTCAGCTGCAGGTTGGAGCTTTCCTGGTCTGGGGTCTGCTGTCTATTATTTTACTAATAAATACCATTCTGGAAATGTTTACGTCCTTGGATTTATTTATTTGTTACATTTGATTCTATAAAGTTAGTGATGCAGTGTTGAGCCTGATACTTCCTCACACATAGAACAGTCTGATCTAACACTGGGATCAGATCAGAACTCAGTATCCAAAGTGGTCCTAACATACTACATTAAGACTGAGTTAAGTATGGGAGCATCTGCGGCTGTCTTTGTATCATTCTTTGAAATCATACTGCTCTCGTGATCCACGACCTTCACTCATGCAAAGCCAAGACAAAGATCTTCTGCGTGATTGTAACTTAAATAAAGTGACTGTGTTTTTGCTGCAGTCTTTTCCTTTTCTTGCTGCTCAGTGTTTCAGTTTTGCTCCTGTTCAACCGAAGATTTAATTTCCTGCACGCATAGAAACAGTGAATGATTGAAAGCTTCAACTATACATCTGATGCTGTTTCACAATTGTGTTCCAGACTAGACCCCCTCATTTTATACCAGCACAGCCTGTTAGCCACGCCATATTAACATGAAGGTGCAAAGAGTGTGGAGCGTGCAGTCGCTGCTGGGTAAATAACTGAATCTGTTCTTTGATAAACACCAACGTTTCTGTCCGTTCTCTTAGATGAATGATGAAAGTGATTCACAGCAAAATCAAAGCCTATTTTGATAAATCATTTTCTAACTAATGTCTTATTGATTTTCCCAACAAACATTCACCTGTGATTCTTTTAAAGTGAAGCTCTGCAGCCAGGCCTTGAACTACATATATGTAGGTCAGAAATGGCACTTTTACATGAATTTCTCATTTCTTCATATATTAAGCAGCGACTTGTTTGCAAAATTGATGGAAACAAGCTGTTATTAAACATGTAATGTGCTGTGGTAATGACAGATTGATGAAATAATTCAGAGATAATTAGTGTGGGCGCTGAATTACTGCTCAGAATGAAGTTAAAACACTGTAGCACAAGAAAACTAACAAGCTTGTCCTCAGCATGCAGCCAGCCCACAGTCATAGTGACAGAGAACACAAACAACCTTCGGGAAAGGCAGTGTTTAACAAGCTGAAGGCGTCAATCTGCATCTTCTTCACATGAAGATAAGGCAACAGTTATTTTTATGAGGAGCTGGCAGCCGTGCGCTGTGGACGGAGGTTTGCATCCAGCTGATTTCACCCAGAGAGGTGAAGTGATCTGTGAAATCAGCAGGTATGATGTTTGATTGAGAGAGCCTGCAGACTCTCAGCATTGTGTTGCACAGGGCTGCCTATTTCTCTTCAGTTTTCCTTAAATAATCCCACCGATCTCAGAGCGCTTTACAAAGTCAGGTCAATGCGGTGCGTTACAGAGAGAGTCCCTTTGAGTGAGCACGTGTCCCAAATAACACAAATGTTGTGAAGCTGTTTACCAAGTCAGTGTTAATTCTGGTAACCCAGCAATTAATGACAGACTGAGGGATCAATGTTGCTCTCATTCGCAATGAAACTTTAATCACTGAAATGATTCAGCTTTGGTCAATATTATCATGACAGAATTTCAGCTCATTCGAGGTCTTAATCTCCACTCAGAGAGGGTCCACAGTGGGAGCTCGCATTGCTTTCTACTGCTACTCCTCCTGTTTCAGATGCTAGAATTGTATTTTTTATTTTTTTATGGAGGACTAAATGGGCCAAATTAAAATAAATAAATACGTCAATAATTAATTAATTAAATGCATCATTAATAAAAAACTCAATATATTTGATTTAAAACCTAATTAATTATTTCACTATTAATATTTGATGCTTCTTGTGCAGCAGTGCATCACAAATTCATTTTATCTGTCACCCTCACTCACCAAAGTCAAGGGGTGGAGCTAACACCGACCTGGTCAAAACCTCCTGCCTCCTGGTAGCGGCTGCTTCCTGGTAGCGCCTGCCTCCTGGTAGCGCCTGCCTCCTGGTAGCGCCTGTTTCCTGGTAGCGCCTGTTTCCTGGTAGCGCCTGCCTCCTGGTAACGCCTGCCTCCTGGTAGCGCCTGTTTCCTGGTAGTGCCTGTTTCCTGGTAGCGCCTGCCTCCTGGTAGCGCCTGTTTCCTGGTAGCACCTGCATCCTGGTAACGCCTGCCTCCTGGTAGCGCCTGTTTCCTGGTAGCGCCTGCCTCCTGGTAGCGCCTGTTTCCTGGTAGCGCCTGCCTCCTGGTAGCGCCTGTTTCCTGGTAGCGCCTGCCTCCTGGTAGCGCCTGCCTCCTGGTAACGCCTGCCTCCTGGTA